>CM074722.1:407685997-407733497 GCA_037306005.1 Rhinophrynus dorsalis | reverse complement strand
AGCGGTTTTACATTGTGTAATCTGTTGTGTGCGATCTAGCTTGTTTGTGATTTGCACAGTGTCTAATCCCAAAGAGAGTGGGGATAAGCCCAAAGAACCATCAAAGGAGAGGATAATCCAACAGCAAAAACTAAACCATGTGCAGGATGTGATAAGAAAATTCCTATCAATGACCCAGCTAAGATTTGTACTGACTGCTTAAAGGGATAGTAACACTTAATTATTACTAATCCCTATATTAAAGTCGTGTTAAAAATAAATGTATTGCCCCCAGTGTCGTCTCTCAAACCTTTATGGTTTGAGAGATAATCGCTCCTAAAATTGCGGTCTCCATCCCCCTTCCCCATAGTCAGTGTTCTAGCTGACTGCAGGGAAGCCTGTAGTACGACCATCAGGCGGCTCTGCAGCACAGCCAAGATCACGTTAGTAAAAAAATAAATATTTCACTGAAATGGTCTTCTACATGTGCTTGGTTTGCAAGCACACATAGAAGACCGTTTTAGTGAAAGTTATATATATATATATATATATATATATATATATATATAATATATATAAAAACGTGATTGCAGCTCTGCTGCAGAGCCACCTGATGATTGTAAGACCAGATTTCCTTTCAGTCAGCTACAATGCTGACTTAGGGGAAGGGAGAGGGCAACTTTAGGAGCGATTATCTCTCAAACCACAAGAGATAATTTGAGAGATGACTCTGGGGGCAATACATTTATTTTTAATACAACTTTAATATAGGGATTAGTAATAATTAAGTATTACTATCCCTTTAAAACTTGCTACAGGTAGTGATGTGTCTGCTCAGTTTTCAGACTTCTTAAATTGGATGAAATCCTCCATGCAGGAGACATTCACATCCATGCAAGAATCCTCCAGAAAAAGAATCAGAGCAGATCCTAATCAAGGGCCATCATATTTACAGGATGAAGAAGAAAGTTTCATTGATCTTGATTCAGCTGCCTCCTCAGCGGAGGAGGGAGAAATCCCTGAAGAATCTGGCAGTTTTCCTCTAGACAAGATGGATTCCCTTGTAAAAATTATGAGGAAGTCTCTTGGGCTTACAGAAACTGAGAAGGATCTCAACATAATAGATACAGCCTTAATTGGATATAAAAAGGCCTCCCCTCCAGATCCCTGTGCACAATTCCATTCAGGAAATTCAACAGGAATGGAAGCAAGGTTAGAAAAGGTGTGCTACATCCAGGCGTTTGAGACGAATGTATCCCTTTTCAGACGAAGCTACAATTAGTTGGATCACCCCGCCAAAGGTTGTTGCTGCAATCTCACAAACATCCAGGAGAACAACTCTTCTACTGGAAGATGGTACGACCCTAAAGGACGCTATGGAGCAGAGAGCAGACAGTGCACTCGAGGCAGTTCGCTACTTGGCCAAAATTTAAAGACAGCCATGGCCTCAATGTTCCGCACCTTACGTATCTGGCTTACGGAACTTGAGGAGAAAGTAGTCATCCGTCTCCAGATCCAGGATTTTAAAGGAATTGGGCACGATAAAAGATGCGATTTAACTATTTGTGTGATGCATCACTGGACAATATCGGGCTCCTGGCAAAATCTTCTTCTCTGTCGGTTACAGCACGCAGGGCTCTCTGGATAAAATCATGGGAGGCAGATGCAGCATCAAAGAACAGATTAGTCTCCTTACCCTTCACTGGAGAAAAGCTCTTTGGAGATCAACTAGAGGAGATAATAAACAAATCATCTGTGGGGAAAAGCCCCTTCCTGCCCCATGAGAGAAGGTCCAGAGGTTCTCCATCCAGAAGCAATCAAGCCAGACGTCAGCCATTTCGAGAAGCTAAAAGATATAGACCCGGACAAGGTTATGATTAGTGAAAATGAAGTGGTGCTCCAACATCCAAATTTGGAAACCGCAAGGATTTCCAAGGCAAGACACAGTTCAACCATTGAAGTCACAGGGCCCCTTCCTTCATTTCCAGTAGGGGGCAGACTGGAACACTTCCATCTATCCTGGGACAAGATCGACCCAGACAAATTGGTGATGGATTGTCACGGACCCCAGGAGAAAAGGTACCTGCAAAAAGCCCCCCTAACCAAGCCTAGGAGTGAGGAAGGTCAGACTCCTCCAACAAGAGATAGAGGAGCAAGCTGCTGGGGTGCGAAGCTCGCGTACGGAGGTTGCCAGAAGGGAGATGCGTTGCGGCCCAGGCTGTATAAAGGTGCTAGCCGCAAGGCTAGATTGGACCCCTTTGGTTGAGCCAAAGAGGTCCCACAATGCCCCCCTCTTGACAATGTATACTACCGCTATCCCCAGGGAGAAAACAAACTCCAACAGGAACAATAATCACTCAGATGGTCAGAAGGGCTAAGAGGAGGTCCTTCCAAGATTCAGAAGAATGGTCAGCAGAGCTGGCTCATACACAGGAGTAACAGGAACAATACCGGAGCGGCAGACAGAGCGTTGACAGGATACTAAGCCGGGTCATACACTGAAATCTACAGGACACAGGAGAGGACGCAGGATCAGAACAAGCCAGAGTCAAACACAGGAGAAGATCCAAAGAGCCAGACATCGGACAGAAAGGACACTGCTGGGCAGGAGACGCTATAACAACGCGTCCCAGCAAAGAACTCGCCCCCTAAAATAGTAGGGACAGGAAGAGGCAGGGCTGGAGGTCCACAACCGGCACAGCGGATGCGCATGTGCCCAGCACGGGGAGAGAGAGAGGGGAGTACAGCGCATGCGCTACGCTAGCCGGGTACCGGCTACCACGCATGCGCCCAACGAGAAGGGAGACGCCAGCAAGAGGAAGGGGAAGACCGGATGGGAGGCACGCAAAGGACCCGGAAGCGGACCCCGTGGCGGGTATGACATGGATACAGTGAAGGAAGGATATGCCCCTCCATGTCCGATTCCGTGTGTCCCTAGTCGGGAACAAGATCAGGATGCCACAGATGAAATTAGCCATTCAAGAACTCTTAAGGAACAGGGTAATCGAAGAAGTCCCGAGGAATCAAAGATTCCGGGGCTTTTATTCAACACTCTTTTCAGTCTCAAAACCGAATGGCGAATTGAGACTGATTTTGGACTTTAAGGAGCTCAATCAGTTCCTTAGGATAAGACATTTCAAGATGGAATCGGCAATCTCAGCATTAAAGGTGACTCAACCAATGTCCTTTCTCTCCCGCATAGACTTAAAGGAATAGTAATGTTTCATAATAAAAGCAGCTCAAATACTATGATGATTAATTAGGACTTTGGAGAGTGTTATTTCAGTTCTGTCAGACTTGTAGTTCGAGTAATTCAATGACAAAGTATCCCCCTCTTGTCCCTTTTACTGATGTAACACTGTTCAGCCAGAGCAGAAGGGAGGTGCCCAGGTAGACTGCAGAGAGGGACAATCTTTAATTAAGATAAGGGAAAAACCTGAAAAGCTTGGGGGGGGGGGGGCAGGGCTTTCATTGTTTTCATAGGAAGAAGATTGTCCCCTGCTGTTATCTGTCTGTTACCAGATTCCACATCTGAGAAGAGATGGCTTACACTAGGTAAAAGGGGCGGGAGGGGAAACTTTGCTTGTGAATATCTCTCAAACCATAAAGGTTTGAGAGATAAGACTTATATCATGCTTCATGTGTTTTTTTTTTTTTTTTTTTTTTTTTTTAATGCCTACAAAATAAAATAGTTACAATGAAGTATTACTATCCATTTAAGGGATGCTTATTATCACCTCCTGATCAGACACACAGGAAATACTTGAGATATCAGATCTTCAACTCTCACTACCAATTCAGGGTCCTGCCATTAGGGCTGGAGTATGTCCCTCGGGTTTTCACAATGATCGTGGCGGTAGCCATGGAGGAATTAAGAAAACCGTATCAAATTTGCATAGTACCTTACTTAGACATTATAGTCACAATGGCAAAAAGAAGCACAGACCTCTGTCTTCACCGTTTGCGAACCCTGGGATGGATTATAAACGAAGAAAAAAGTGTACACCTTCCATCTCAGAATCTTCTCTTCTTGGGAGTAAACTTCAATACAGAACTCTGCATAGCGACCCTGTCTCAAGAACGTCAGGAAAGAATAAAAGATCAAGTACAGTCATTTCTTCAGAGACCAGTACACATGGCAAAATCCTTCTCCAGGCTTCTGGGTCACCTCATCGGCTCAACAGATCATTCCATGGGCAAGAATGCATGCCAGATCTACACAGGACAGGTCGTCAAAATCCATCCAACCTCGCTCTGAGGATCCCGCTGTCTGTCTTCACGAAAAGGAAACTCTCCTGGTGGATTCGGAGCAAGAATCTGTCCAGGGGCCGCCCCTTCATCGACCCAACATGGCAGATCTTGACGATGGATGCAAGCAAATTGGGTTGGGGAGGGATTTGGAACGGGAACACAGTACAAGGCACCTGGTCCTCCCGAGAGAACAGTCTTCATATAAATGTACTGGAGCTACTGGCAGTGTGGAAATCCCTAAGGTACCTCCAGTCAAGACTCTCAGGCCAAGCAGTCCTGGTCTGCTCGGACAATGTGGCAGTAGTACAGTACCTTCTAAACTAAGGGGGTACGAGGAGTGCGCAACTCAGCAAGTTGGCAGTTGATTATGCTATGGGCAGAGAAACCTCTACTAGCATTAACTGCATCATACCTGTCAGGGTTGCTCAATGTCCAGGTGGACTTCCTCAGCCAAAGAAAATTGGATCCAGGGGAATGGGGCCTGAACAAGGAGGTCTTCAGGGCTATTGTGTCGGTTTTGTGGTCCCCATCCATAGACCTCATGGCCACAGCCCAAAACCGTCAATGCCTGCGGTACCTCTCGGGGTGGTACGGAAAACAGGCAGGGGGCCAGGATGCCCTAAGAATACCATGGTCACTCCAACTGGCTTACGTATTCCCTCCCATATCTCTTCTAACAGAGAATAGAGGTTCTGCAAAAGATAGAGATGTGGTAAACATCATTCTCATAGCCCCAGATTGGCCACGAAATATGTGGTATTCGGAGCTGCTAAAGCTATCAGTACAGCCTCCTCTTCCAAATATCCCAAACTTGTTTTCTCAGGGGCCAATACTCCATCCCAGCCCAGCTTTCTTTCAGCTCAAGGCTTGGAGGCTGAACGGGAATCTCTGAGACTTCAAGGATTATCATCCCAGGTCATTAATACTATTCTACAAGGAAGAAGGCCTTCATCAACAGAAATGTGTTACTGAGTTTGGGCTATCTTCCATAAATGGTTCAACTCCTAGGGATTGGATAGAAGCTCTATATCACTCCAGAAGATGCTTGATTTTCTTCACTCCGGATTTGAAAATGGTTTGAAACCTGCTTCACTAAGGGTTCAGCTGTGTGCAATCATGGCTATGCCATTTGCAGAAAATTTCCTTATAAAAAAAGTATATGCAGGCAATTTCAAAAAATTAAACCTACCCATAATGGAAACCATTCCACCATGAGATCTCAATCTGGTCCTGCAACAGCTCTTTGCACATCCTTCCTTTTGAGCCCCTGGACACTATCTCCATGAAGCACCTTACCATGAATACAGTGTTCTTAACTGCAGTAACTTCAGCTCCTAGAGTGGGGGAACTTCAGGCCCTGGTATCAGTTCCTCCATACCTTATCTTTCACCAAGACAAGGTGGCTTTACGCCAAAAACCCACCTTCCGATCTAAGGTGGTATCCCAGTTTCACCTTAACCAGGAGAGAGTTCTCCCCTCGTTTTGTCCAAAGCCTACAGTGGAATTTGAGAAACGTCTTCATAATTTAGACCTGGTAAGATGCCTCCAGATCTATCTGAAACGGACACAGATTATCCGGGAAACGGACACCCTTTTTGTGCATCATTTTGGAAAATTCAAGGGTTTAGCTGCTTCCAAGCCTTCAATTTCTAGGTGGATCAGGGACTGCATTCACCTGGCCTATAGTTCAGCTGAGATGGAACCTCTTCAAGGCATCAAAGCCCATTCAACCAGGGCTATATCTACTTCATGGGCAGAGAAGGCGGTGGCTTCTCCTGAGGAAATCTTAAAGGCCACCACATGGTCATCAGTCTCGACATTTATCAAGCACTTAGAGGCTTGACCTCCAGGCTTCAGCTTATGTCCAATTTGGAAGCTGCCATTCCTGTCTAATCCATCCTGCTACCCTCCCTAAGTTGCCTGGAGTACTGCTCTGGTAAGTCCCACAGTATGCCGTGGATTGGACCAAGAGGAAAGGTGAAATATGCTTACCAATATTTGTACTTCCTCTGTGTCCTTCCATGCCAACCATTCCCTACAGGTGCTGGTAATGTATCATTGCCAGGTTTACTAGTTCCTTTTACTGCCTAGGAGGTACAGTATATAGCTTGGCTATGGTACATATGATCCTTCTTTTCTCGTTACATCTTGGACAAACGTATAAAAACGTATAACTGCAGGGTTGAGGTTTGGGGTGTAATTTAATTTATAAAGTTTTATTGGTTCTACCAGCTGGGAGGCGGAGCCAATTGCCTACAGTATGCAGTGGAAGGACACAGAGGAAATAACATATACAAATATTGGAGAGTAAATTTCAGCTTTTCTGTAAAATTTTCTGCACATCTTTAATGTAGACTAACAGTATTGAGATTATGCAGGGACATGGTGGAGCACAAAACAAGAGAAAACGAGAGAACCCCCAAAAAGAGGAATCTCTTAAATGAGGCACACCACATAGTCAATAAAAGTTAACACATTTTATTGGTACAAAGCATACATATTTCAACAGTGACTAAAAACCTACTCACAGACATGCATAAACACAAGACAGCCTGCTTTTTAATATACATAACAAAATCACAATGGCTGTCTGTTATCTCACATTCACCCACGGCAAAAATGGGCAAGAATTAAAAAAAAAAAAAAAAAAAATACATATAGCATTCAAACACTAAAGTGCTACTCTAAATATAAATCCCTTCAAAAGTTGACCCTCAACGGCCGTCCAGCCCAACGTGTATCGCCACAAATGGCTTTGTCAGGGGACTCATTGGAGGACAAATTAAAGGCAAAAGCTGATCTTAAAATTGTCACACAAAATGCAAACCATTTTATTATTTGGCTGCAGCTCCTTAAAGGGATAATAATGTTTCACAATAAAAGCACCTCCAATTAATCCATGGAGAGTGTTATTTCAATACTGTCAGAATTTTAGTTCGAGTAATTGATAAAGTATCCCCCCCGCCCCTTTTACTGGTGTAACGCTGCTCACCTCAGAGCAGCAAGACTGTCTGGATGGATTACACAGAGGGACAATATTCAGTGAGCATAAGGAAAAACCTGTCAAGTGGGCAGGGTTTTCCTAATGCTCGCAGTCAAGTCAAGCGACTAGATTTCACATCTGAGGGGAGGTGGCTTACACTAGGTAAAAGGGGCAGGTGTGGTATACTTTCATTCAATTACTCTTGAACTACAACTCGGACAGTATTGAAATAACACTCTTCATGGCCCAAATATTATGAAGATTAAATGGGGTTGCTTTTTTGTGAAACATTACTATCTCTTTAATGGCTTTATTTTTTTTTCCCTCAAATTGCCCATATTTTGTGAAAATAGACTTAAAAGATTCCAATGTGACATCACATTCAGCTTGCCTGCAGCAGTAAAATGAAGGAGCAAGCCGGGCAATGAATACACAGTAAAAAGCAATGTCCCCCACTAATAAGTGCAGGATAATGCTTTGCACTGTGTATACGCTGCCTGTCTTGTCGCTGCTGCCTTCAAACAGTTGTTCAGACACACTCCGGTAAGAAAAGGAAGTAAATGACGGGGAGAGTGCAGCCGATCATCTTATACGGATGTAAGAATGCTGCTCTCTCCCTCTCTGCTGAACCTGCAAGGTATGTTTTCACCTCCTGTGAAACGCCTTAGTAGGTGAAACTGTGGGTTTTGGCTTAAAGGGATAGTAATACTTTAATATTACTAATCCCCTAGTGTAGCTCTTTAAAGGGGTATTAATGTTTCAGAATAAAAGCAGCTCTAATTTAATCTTCATAGAATTTGGATTTTGGAGAGTGTTATTTCAATTCTGTCAGAGTTGTAGTTCAAGAGTAATTCGATGACAAAGTATCCCCCTCCCGCCCCTTTTACTGATGTAACACTGCTCAGCCAGAGCAGAAGGGAGGTGCCCAGGTAGACTGCAGAGGGGGACAATCTTCAATTAAGATAAGGGAAAAACCTGAAAAGCTTGTCAAGGGGGGCAGGGATTTCATTATATTCATAGGAATAAGTGTCCCCTGCTGTTATCTGTCTGGTCTATGGACTTCATTCCACATCTGAGAAGAGAAAGCTTCCACTAGGTAAAAGGGGCGAGAGGGGGAAACTTTGCTTGTGAATATCTCTTAAACCATAAAGGTTTGAGAGATAAGACTTATATCATTCCTCGTGTTTTTTAATGCCTATAAAATAAAGTTAAAACAAAGTATTACTATTCCTTTAAAAATAATTCATTTGCATCCAGGTTCATCTCTCAAACTTTTATGGTTTGAGAGAAAACTGTAAAGCAAAGTTCCCTCCTTCCTCCCCCTTCCCTGAAGTCAGAGTTGTACTTACTGCAGGGGAAGTCTGTTGTACGACAGGCTTGCGGCTCTGCTGCAGAGCCGCCTGATGAAAGTCAGACCAGATATCCCTGCAGAGTCAGTACAACGCTGACTTCGTGGAAGGGGAGGGAGGGGGGAACTTTGCTTACGGTGAACCTGGGAGCAATTTAATTATTTTTTTTAAAGAGCTACACTATGGGGATTAGAAATATTAAAGTATTACTATCCCTTTAATGAATATATAAGTAACTGGATGGGGTGGGGAGGTTATAGTTGGTGATGGTTCCTCTTAATTGTGAGTGTTGGTTGTGGGAATGCTAATGGAAGCTGTGCATATTTTTTTTTTTTTTTTTTTTAAATATAGGAAAGAACAATGGATGAAACTCTGTCTTGCAGTGCTAGCTTTTGCAAAAATTACTAGCAAAGTGTGTTGCTCATTGGATTTTGTAGTAAATTAGTGTTGTATCCTCTGAGGATACAGTATTTATTCAGTGGGATGTGTAGTAAACCACAAAGCATATTTATTTAGCATTGAATGTGTAGATAATTAGAGGTTTAGTTGTATGTGCAGGCTGAAAGGGGGAAGGTATAAGGGTATGGTATATATTACTGTTTAAGCACAGGTCGGTATGCTGGAATGTGATGAATAATTTTTATAAGAAGTGCCTGGTACGTGTGAATCATCATGCATTTTGTGTTTGCGTACATGCAAGCTACTGCAGGTATTTTTAGTCTGCTAGTAAATCCCTTTTATATAAGATAAGGTGTAATCACTCGGATGCAACTTAGTCAGATCACCTGTTTTCTACTCACGTCCAATGGTTTCTTACAGACTAGGAGCTCTTGGTACTGATACCATCCTCCCGTGACCCCAGAAAGTGATTTAAAGGGATAGTAATGTTTCAAAATAAAAGCAGCTCCAATTAATCTTCATAGTATTTGGGGCATGTAGAGTGTTATTTCAATACTATCAGAGTTGTAGTTCAAGAGTAATTGAATGATAAAATATCCCCATCCCGCCCGTCTTACCTAGTGTAAGCTACCTCCCCTCGGATGTGGAATCTGGTTGCTTGACCAGACAGATAACAGCAAGGGACAGTCTTCTTACTGTGAGCATGAGGAAAACCCTGCACCCCTGGACAGGTTTTTCCTTATGCTCACTGAAGATTGTCCCTCTGAGATGCATCTGGACATTTTTGCTGCTCTGGGGTGAGTAGTGTTACATCGGTAAAAGGGGCAGGAGGGGGATACTTTATCATTCAATTACTCTTAAACTACAACTCTGACAGTGTTGAAATAATACTCTCCATGGCCCAAATACTATGAACAATTGCAGCTAATTTTAGTGTGAAACATTACTATCGCTTTAAGTACATTGATTAATTTTGCAAATTAGATGGCTCAGGGCGAAACCTAGCATTCTATAGTTGCCAAGGGAGTACTCAAGGGGACATGTATAAAATCGTTATTAGATTTTACAAGCATATCATGTATAACAATTTCCCTAAATATACACTTAAAACTCAGTATTCACGTTTGTCAGTCATCATGGGGGGGAAAGTAGTACTGTAAGTCAGGGCTTTCCAACTGCATCCTGGTCGAGATCTGTTTTGCCAGGGGATCTAGTGCTTACCTTTCATGAAAACCCTCATTATCAGTCTTGTTGTAAAAATGGGACTCTCACCTATGTTGAGGCAGATGTTGGAAATGCTGAGTTCTTTTCCAGAGCACTTGCTACCTGGGTACTACTGTCAACAACGTTCTGTGCACCTCCACGTTCTCTGTGGATGTACTACAGAACCCCTGGGGGACCTGAACAGATGTTAACTGCTTCTTGGTCCTTTTGATACGTCTGCTGTGGAACATAATCCTATACTCCCATAGACACATCTTTTGGTGCAAAAGGAAACTGCTGTCATAGCAAAGATGTCTATTGAAACAAATATATTGCATGCTTTACACTGTTCAGTAAACATGGACTCTCCCACTGTTTAGATGTTTATTAAAAAGTTATGGCAGTTTAAACTTGTCGTTTGGGGATGTAGTATTTCCATGGTCTGAAATGTTATGGTTACAACACTGCCAGAGCAGTCTATGGGTATTTAAAGGAGCAGTAAACTTTTTTTTTTTTTTTTTTTTTTTTTTTTTTTTTTTTTTTTTTTTTTTTTTGAAAATATGTATTGTAGGGATTTTCCTACTGAGTAAAATAAGGGTACTCCCACTGCCGAGAGATTTATATTTCCAGAGTTATTACAGTTTAAACCCATGGTTTTTTACTTTAGCAGTGCCCTCTAGATTTCCTATTAGATTCTAATGGAGAGGAAAGTCAGAAGTCAGTGACATACAGTTCTTCATAGAATGTGATAGAAACTGTCACTTCCTGTCAGAATTATCAGGAAGTAAACACAGTAAATTAATTTTCTTGTTATTTAAACTGCTATTATTTTTTTAATACGACATCTGACAGCAGTGGGAGTGACCTTGTTTTATTCAGCAGGAAAAGCTCTATAAAATGTGTGTCTTCTTAAAAAAAGTTTACTGCTCCTTTAAGTTCAGGTCACTGTAAGCCTCCATAGCAAAAGCTCCACTGTAAAATGCAAGTTTAGGCCACAGTAACTTGAATGAATAAGCATTATATGCGATGTAATGTCAATAAACAGGGCTTGCACCTACAGCAAAAAAAAAAAAAAAATGAAAGAAAAAAAGCACACTGATCTCAAAACCTAGTTTATTTTTGACTGAGCAGAACCTGAGGGAGCACTTACTTTTTGTTTTGTTCCTTTCTGCCATCACACAGAAGAAATGTCTATATTCATCTGTTTCCACCTACAGACATTCCAACACCAAATGTCAGGCAGTTTCTGGATGAGATAAACAGCAAAGCCACAATCATGCATTTTGGTCTTTTAGTGGACATTCATAAGTAGTGGTATAAAGTATTACACACAAGGGAAAAATGACCAAAGACCTTATCCAATACACTGAAAATGTGTGCACTGAAGTACTAAAAGTAGAGCCTGGACAACAAATGGGTCAACACAGCACCTGGAAACAGAAGGCATACAGAAGACCAGAGGTTGTCCCGTAAGAGGCACTCTAGGAAATAATGAAGCAAATTTTATTAGTACAAAAATAATAAATAATGGAAAATTATATTTGTACATACCACATAAAAGCTCTTAAAACACACAAAAAGGTGTGAGCAAACCTGCATCACATCAAAAAATACAACATAATCCCTTCCAGCAGAGTGGACATTCATAAGCAAAATGTAAACATATCTGCAGTTGGGAAAAAGTAAAGTTGTTGCCCTGCGAGAAGCAAGTATATAAATGCCTGTGTACTCTGCCACATATGAAGTAAAAGTCCAGCATGTAAATCCATTAACACTGAGCAAATACAAACATGAAATCTGAGTACTTCAACCCCACTTTTGGAGAAACAGTCTTAACATATTGAAGACATCTTTACATACAACAAATACAATACATACAATAAATATATATATATAAATATATATATATAAGTTGGTGAATTGTTGAACATAAATAAACCTAACCTTTAGGAGCCAGTAGTAAAACATATTAGGCCTCTGGGATTTTTTTCCTTTGCTTGGGAACTCTGTAATGTAGGGGAGAGAAAATCTCCAGTCCAACAAATGCTCCAATTCCTCCTTATACTATAGAGCCTGTGCTCTGAAATCTATCGAACTTCAGAGATCTAGGTGCATAGACTCCATAGAATGTCATCAGAATTGGAAACTTTATTATACGGTGGCATTTCCTGCCTTTAGTGTCGTCGTCCCCCCCCCCCTTTATCTTAGTGTTCATGGAATTATGTGTGAAGATATAAAGTGATGCCTTTTGATTTTTAGGTTACAATACACAGATTATAGAGTTCTGGTGGGGGAGGGGAGATTCACTAAGGTGAGAGAAATTTTCCAATTTCTTTGCAGGGTATGCACTGTTACCTCATGTTTAGGTGATCTTGGTCCATCTGTGCCATAGGAATTTCATCCCTCTAGAGTTTTCACTTTCTTTTTTTTTTTTTTTTTTTTTTTTTTTTTATCATCTGTGTGCATAAACCCTTTTATTGTAAGAAGTTTCTTACCTTTCACTTCTTTCTCTTTGCCTTTCCAATGTCACATAACCTACTTCTTTCCCATTTATAGAACATGATGATCGGTATGGTGGTGGCGGCTATCCAATGAAGAAACGCAAGGGACGTGGTAATTTCAAGGGCAAACTTTACAGCGAAGGTTCCAACAAGAATCGTAACAGAGGAGGGGGATATGGGCCGAACCCTCGCTCCAGACTAGAAGATGATGATGGTGATGTGGCTATGAGCGAGACTCATGACACATTTCGCCCACGTTTGTGAGTATCACTTGGGGTGCTTTACTTAAAATGCTTGGAAGTAGAATGCTCTCTGATCCTTTCATATGTAAGCTATACATGTCATTGATGGTTTTTAACATGCAATCCCCCTTTTTCTTTCTCTCAAGCAATCCATATAACCGTGGAGGAAGAAGGAAAGATGAAAGGCACAGGCCAAACTTTCCAGGAGGACCACCAAGAGATGTATCACACCACGACAGATTGGATGCAGGTGGTGATAGAAAGTCATGGTTTAAGATCACGGTAAGTTATCAGTATGCATAGTATTTGGCCAGATAATGTTGGAAACCTGTTTTTACCCAGTGAGGTTTCTCTCAGTGAGGCCGATGTATAAAGAAGAACTGGATCAACTTCGGTGAAGACCAAGTATACACAACAGAAGGCGGATTAAATTCCCATTAATATAAAAGGCAACTAACACGTGGTTGTGCCCAGTCAGCAGATATTCTTTCTTGGGAAGAAGCTAAGGCTGCTTTGTGAGTCCCTGTGAACCAATAGGGACTTCCTCTTTGATTGCAGAATTAGAGGCTGAACTGCAGTCTTCTCAAGGGCTGAAAGGAGCTCTTTTGGACAGGATGCAGTGGAGCCCTACAATTTTTACTAAGGCTGCTCACATAGAAGCAGACTTGGTAGAACATAATTGGCTTTTAGCCCATCTAGTATTTTGGGAGTGGGAGGGAAGAAAAAGCCATATTTAAATAAAGTAGAAGTTTTATTTGCCACTTATGGTGTATTGTTTTGCCCGATAACTGTTTCTTTGTGTATTTAAATCTGTGCCCCCCCCCCTGCTGTTTTCTTTTTGCCACTTCAAAGTTGGAGATGTCTCTTGGAATGTTTTTAAACAGTGCTCCAACAGAAGAACGTTTCCCATGCATTGTGATTGTAGAAGACAAACTGGAGAGTAGAAGGTGCATATGGAAAAAGACCCCTCATTGGTTTAGTGAGCGACTCAAAGGCGAAACTTTGTCTTGCAGTTCATTCTCAATGGGCTCTGCACATAACCCTCAGATCCTAGTGAGGGTTTTTTATGGATGGTAATTGCTTCAGCAGGTGCACAGCCCACAAAGTTTGTGGCTGAAAGCTGCAAAAGCTGAAGGTGCTTTTCAGTTTACTGTCAGCAGATGGGGTATATCATCCACTCCATCGCTCCCCAGTGACAGCCAGTAACAGTTTTGGGGCTGCACTATGCTTTTTCTAATTCCATAGGAGCCGAGTAGTCAAAACACAATTTTTCTTTAATCAAGCTGATGAACTGTTCAGCTTGTTTTGCACATATGACACAAGGCTGAAGTAGTTCTTCCACACTTTCATTATTTTTATTATGCGGCTGCAAAATGTTTCTTCAACCTTCCAAGCACCAGAGAGGCGATCAGTGCATTGCAAATAATGTTGTAGCACAAAGATTTAAAGCTTATAAGCATACTTGGTTCTTGTTTTTGCTTTGCTTATGTTTTTTCAGCAACCTATTCTGAAGCAATAATCTTGTTCGATGTAACATTGATTTCTTATGTGTTCCTCTTATCAGTGATCTTCCATTATTTGCCTCTGTGCCATAGCTTGGAAACCTGTAAAAACCACTGTAACTTTAAAGCAGAACTTTCAGATTTATAATATTGCCCCCCAGTACAGTAATAATATAGCGATAGTCAAAGTAGTAGTTGTATTATGGTGAATAAATCTGTTATTTAACCCTTTGAGTGCCAGAGGGGTAACGCATTGCAAAGCAATGTTTTTTGTACCCCTCTGGCACTCAGAGTTAAGTAAGCCACATTCTTCGGCAGGCATCCAGGGCACAGAGCTTACAAGAGAAGCTCTGTGCTCCTGCGCAGGCAGCAACTTCCGTTACCTTAATGTAATCAACAAAAGTCGCCACCAATACTGAAGTGCACGGGACAGACAGAGCAGACTCAGAGGCAGCTTCCTTCTGATGTATGTGCTGCTGTCCGCTGGATGCCTGTCGAAGAAGGTGGATTACTTCACTAACGTAGACTTGTTCATCATAATACAATTATTACTTTGCCTATCACTATATTACTAATGTATTGGGGGGCAATATTATAAAGCTGAAAGTTCTGCTTTAACCCCTTGGATGCAAAAGATGCCTTCAACTCATAACTTTACAGTCCATTGGGCACATAGTTGGCATCTATGGTGCAAATAATGAACTACATAAGTAACACTACTTTAAAAAAAAAAAATTCAGTCTCTTTTAGAGTAACCATAGAGAGAACCTCACCTGTGACCTTTTATAACCATGTTAAAACATCAAAACATAATGTCATGTCCAGCTAAACACTACAGCAGAGCTAAATTGTGCAAAAATAATGAATGGCATATGTCTAGGTAAGCTCTTCTGTCAAACAAATGAAGAGCCAGGTTTTCCGTGGGTATAATTCCCCTTGTCACTCTGAAGAATTGAATGTTGGTCTTGTAGAGATCACACCACACACAATCAAGCTCACTCAGTCAGCTGTGCACCCCTCCTTGGATTATTTTCCTGGATACTCTGGATCAGGCAGTAACATATGGACGCTACTTGCCAGTAGGCCGGTGAGGCAGGTGAATAGCTCTTGCAGTGGCTGGGATGAGGATCACCAGCCATCGCCCCTCAATAAGTACAGCCAAAACTTTTATTGTGGGGGGTAAAATAGAACAGCTTTTTATTGGTGAAACACTGCTTATATACACTTCCACTATGATCAAGATTAGAATGCAAACTGTGGCTTGGAACAATATTGGTACTACATTTCCAGACACTTATCAAGATGAGAATCCAAATTAGGGTTTGGAAAAGTGGTGTCCCAGTTCCTCAATCAGAGGAGTTTATTTATTATCCACTTAGAATGCCTCTTTTCAAGCCACAAAGCTGTTAGCTGATCATATTGGGAAACACAGAAAATACACAAAGCTTTAACCTTTATTTTCTCTGCACTCTGGTTTCCCACTGCCAAATCCCTTTACACTATAATACCAAACGCTGTTACAATATACAAACCAATGGGCAATATTTAGGATGTTTATAATCCTGGAGGTGAATGTCACCTCACTAACCTGTGCTGATGTCCATGCAGGCACCCTAAATTATTCCATCTGGTCACATCTATTTACAGAATTTATAGCAAAATACATTTCAGTGGTAAGTAACGCAGGGAAACACAAAACATCCACCAAATTATAACGGGGACGACACTTAAAGGGATAGTAGTAATTCATTTTACATGTAGCTCAGATTGTTTATCATATGTAATAGTAATTCTGTCCGATGCTCTAACTCATCAAAACGTGCTACTTACACTGTAATGATATTTTGAAGTTTATCCCTCCTGCCCTTTTTCCCGATAGCAAGCCTCATCCACGTAGACCTGAAAACCAGTCCTGGAGCTGGACAAATCACAGCTAGGGACAATCCTCCCTCTATCAGTGTAAGGAAAACCCTGCCTTGACAAAGTGGGATAGCTTTTTCCTAATACTGTGTGAAGATTGTCCCTCATTGTGATCTGCTGTCAGATCTGGAACAAAGATGCTTACTTTGGTAAAAGGAGAGGGAGGGGTAAAGTTCAATATATCATTTCAGTGTACGTAGCACGTTTTGATGAGTAAAAGCATCGGACAGCAGTACTGTTACACATGATGAACTATCTGAGCTATGTGTAAAATGAAGCCTTACTATCCTTTAAACACAGTGGACAACAGTGTTTAGAAGTAGGGAAACAAGGGTCTCGCCTCCTGTTTCTCCCCAGGGGTATTGCCTCAAGGTATAATATCAGGCATACAATTTAACACTTTAAAGGGATAGTAATGGTTAATTTTAAGTTTATTTAATATTGTAGACAAAAAAATTTAACATCAATGTAAGTCTTATCTCTCAACCCTTTATGGTTTGAGAGATATAACTTTTACCTTTTCCTGGCTGTTTTACTAAAGTCTGCCATCTAGCTGACAGCTGCAGATTCTAGCCATTTGACCAGACAGAGGCTCTTCAGCAGAGCTGAAATCACTCTATTTAGAAATAAATACTTCATTGGAACAGTCTACAAAGTGTGCTTGCAAGCCAGACACACTTTGTAGACCATTCCAAATTAAGTATATATCTTTAGATATTGTTATATTGGCGCTTCTGAAGAGCAACATCTGGTCAAGTAACCAGAATCTGATTCTGACAGCTTTACAGCTCGTTAAGCAGAAAGGGGAGGGACCAGAGAACTTTTTATTTTCCTATATCTTTCAAACCATAACAGTTTGAGGGATACGAATAAGTGCAAGTACTCTTTTAATTGTATATACCATATAGTTAATATATATATATATTTTTTTTCTCTGACATTACTATCCCTTTAATTACAAATACATTGCACACCTTGCAGGTACCTGAAGGATTAATATTTTTCATGGGTAATGTATGTGTAAACATTTTCCCTGTGCTCAGTTTTCTGTTTTTATAAGCATAAAATTTTGTTCTTTTATTTCTTTTGATTCAACCAGATCCCGTATGGAAAGAAATATGAAAAAAATTGGCTGCTTGACCTCTTGCAAAAGGTCTGCAGTGTTCCTTTCACTGCAGTGGAGGTAAGAATGCCTACTTATTATTGGCCACTTTCGCAAGAAAGTACTACTGCACCTTCTTTTCTTTCACTTGCCTATTTTTTCCCTTACTGCCCTCCTCATTCTTTTCTAACCGTTCTCTTCCCCATCTCACAGTATCACTGCGATCATTCCCGTGCTCATTTCTTTGTCGAGGACTCTGTTGCAGCCAAAGCATTGAAGCAAGTATCAAGAACATTTACTGACCAAGATAACTTTAAGGTAAATGTGCTAGTTTAGCTCCTATTGTCTATTTCCATACTAAGATCACTTAATCCAAAAAGGCATCACTGGTAAATATCCTAGATCAATTCCTCTCTGCATGAGAATTCCAGAAAACCCCTGACTTACATTTCAGCCTTTTTAGTTCTTGGCAGTGAGGTGTAGTTGGATTCTTTAGGCACTGAGAGTAAGGAATCCGCATATGGTGTACCCATCTCCCTTAGGGAGACACCCTAGGAGTAGCAGTAATTGCCTCTGAGTTCATTTAGTTTACTCTAAAATCGAAGTGTGGTCTTATGAAGTCTCAGCCATTGGGTCCTTTCTTGCTCCAGCCTCCCCATTTTTCACTGTCTTCAAACGCTTCTTTCTCTCTTTTCAGGTGACAATATTAATACGGCCATGTCCACCTCCTAACCATGTGCATAAGGATATGAGAGATGAAGATAAAGAACATTTTAAGGTACGTGGCAATAGAGGGAAATTTTGCATTAAATTATTGCTGCAGCACCCTTCAGTTGTCTCCTGCTTTCCAATGTGTATATCTGTGTCATTCCCGGTAGTGCTGCACTGTTTAGCCATTGTTCTTTTTTCCTCTAACACAGGGGTTGGCACCCTTTTGTACTTCAAGCTTTTGTGAACTATAATTCCCATGGTCACCAAACAGTGGCTTGTGTTGATGCACTAAACTGGTTTGCAACCCTTTCTTCAGGGGCATCTAACAGGCCATAACATGGTCTCCTTGCTTGAGTACTAGAGAGTTAGAGAGGCTTAGTCATTTTAACATGCCAGTACACAAGCAGGGTAATCGTAAAGACATGGCCTGTTAGTAGCATCCCCTGAGGGACTGTGTTGGGAAACACTGCACTAACCTTTCTCCAACTGAGAGAACTTCTTCCCTGTAAACAATTTGAGTGTCGCCCTATATTTTTGCTAGTGCTGCGAAATAGTATTGTGTTCTGTTAATAAAGATTTTTATATTTCAGAACTGTATGCAGAAGAGATATGATGGAGCTCTTCAGGCATTGGATATGAAGGCTTTACGGCTTGACCCAGGTAGACCTACTATCTTAATTTCTCTTTCCTCGTCTCTCTTTTTTGTGAAATTACTTAATTTCTTCTTTCTATGTCACAGACTTGGTTGCTAACAAAGTAGAACTGGTTCTGAACAGGAAAAATTGCATGACAACAATGCTTCAGATCATTGAGGACAATGTACCAGAGGTAAGTCCTCTTGGTTAGTGTTTGATCAGATCTTTTCAAAATAAAGATGTGTATGTAAGCCTACATACGTAGACCTGGTTTATATTTGAACCAAGTTTTATTGATGCAGCATTTATCAAAACTTTCTCGAATACACTCATTTGCACATCAGATGTTTGACTCCCCAGAAATGTGCAGTAGCATTGTTACAGCTGGATAAGTATCAAGATAAAAGCTCACAGATAGTCACTGGCTTCAACATGCAGATTCTGCAGTTGCTGGGGAATCTTCATAACCACTGTGGTGAATCTGAAATGTTCTGTATCTCGTTGCACAAGTCGACTAATAAAAAGTCAAATGGGCTTCAACATTAATGGAGCCAATTTGTAAATGCTTGTGCTCAAACTGCTAATATAGCAGGTGTATTTGATAAGTTTTAATCAACCTTGAGCTGTAAGGTTAGTACAATCCAAATTACTGTATCATTTAAGTGAGATATTAACCCTTTGAATGCCATAGGGATGCACATTGCACTGCATACCCCTCTGGCATTCAAAGGGTTAAAACTGATAAGTTCAGGGATTTTGTTTAATTAGATTTCAGTTCACAAATGTTTTCGGTGCATGAGCTTTCAAACTGTCCTAGGTTAAAATAGAACTACCAATTTTTATTTATTTATATCCACAATCTAAAATGTTGGTTCCCTGTCAGCCATGCCCTAGGGCAGCAGGAGGGAGGAGTTAGGGAGCAGTGATTGTTGACAGGAGTCCACTCGGTGCGTTTCATAGGGGCATTGGTTTTAATGGGCATGGCCTGTCACAATACACAAACTTCCCCATTTATCTCTCCACCCTCCCTTTCACCATATTCCCTTTCTCATCTTTCCCTCCTTTTGCCACTGTGCCACCATCCCTTTCTCATCCACCTCCTCCTTCCTTTAACCCATCGGTCATCTACCTCACTTTCTCATCTTACCCTCTCTATCCCTCCTTTGCAGTGCCAGATACATAGCTCTCTGACACTCAGTGGGCTAATGCATGAGCAATGCAGTACCACCATGCTTGTGTTAGAATAAGCCACAAAAACAACTTCCAGATGAAACCAGTAATTGTTAATTCTGTAGCCACAGTGACATCAGAAATCCCATATGGCTGCAACGTAATAAAAGGATGTTTTATCAGCTCCCAATCATGATAATGTTAGATAATGAAACAAATCCCCCTCCTGAAATGGGGAGGAGACTGGGACCGTCAAGAAGGTAAACAATCTAAGCGGTATATCTTCAAAAGTACACATTTTAGTTTTATATTCCGATCTACATGGGAGCTTGTTTGTAAGTGATGAGAGTTCTCTCCAGTGTCTCTGCATGCCTGATTTCCCTTCTTTGACCATTGCTTCTTTGATCCACTATGATGGTGAGTGTTTGTGTGTTACTATGTGTGATGACATAACACTCTGCAGGCCCCTAAAATTTGAGATTAGACCTAGGAAATGGGCAGAGAAGCCAGAAAAGATTTTCCAAGACAACACTGGCTTAAGGGAATGTGTGAGCCAGATCTGATACTACTTATTAAGTAGATTCCAGATATTAAAGGGTAGCTATCCTCTCCCTCGATCCAGCCTCCTTAAATGATGGAGGCTTTCTGCACGTAAGCTGTGGCCAATGAGAGCGCTCCAGCTTATGTGCAGAAAGCCTCCATCATCGGAGGAGGCTGGGTTGAGGGAGGGGAGCAGAGGAAGAGCGACAGATTGCGGCACAGAGCTGGTAACCACAGTCTGTCCAGACGTAGGGAGCAGGTTAATGTTTACTAGTTTAATTATGGCAAAATAACAAACAAAACAAAAAATTAAGCAGGGTTGTTTAAAAAAAAAAAAAAAAAACATCTAGTCACTACATAAACTAGCATTTTAGACCAACATGTATAGGGGTGATAGATCCCTTTTAAATTTATTGGGTGGAGGTGGAATTATTTTAGGTGTGGAAAAGGGGTCACAATTATCTTGGCACAGATCAAATACATTGTATATGATTTGTTCTAATACTACTGACCCTGTGACTGCTGTGCAGTGTTTCTAGCAGCTGTTGCACACATGGTTAACCCTCTCTCACTGTATGGTTCTCTATCTTATCTCAATGAGAACATGTCATTAACTGCGAAATGCTGTACATCTGCTCCATTCTCACACTTGAAGAGTCAGAGCATAAATGACCTTCTGATTTCTATATACCAAATAAGTGAATACTGTTTGTTGGAAATGATCACCTCTCGTGGTCCCGGAAAGTAACACACAAGATATTCCCTTTAGGGGAATACCTCTGATGTCCTGAGGTCACTCGAAAAACTGTGAAGACTGGTATAGGGCACATGAGTTTGAAGTGTTTTGAGTTTATAGCCCTATATCCAAGGTCATTGCATCTCTCAGCAATGCAAGAGAAATGTATATGATCTGATTCATAATGCTTCATTATTGGGTTATTTATATAGACTCCAATTGTTAGTATTTTTAGGGAGCTTTAAGTTAGGTTTTGAAGGTATTTTTAGATGTAGTAAGACCTATATACAAATTAGGATTTTTAGATTTGTGTATGTTTAAAAAAAAAAAAAAAAAAAAAAAAAAAAAATGAAGTCACGCTCGCACATTAAGCTGCTCACCATTTTTACATTTTCTTTATAATATTTGATTTGCCCACACAGTGTTCTTCTCTTGCTGATTGATTTTTCTCCGTTATTCTAGCTGCTGTCCCTGGACATCAGTAATAATAAACTCTACAAACTGGAAGACATGGCAGACATTCACCTCAAAGCTCCTAATCTGAAAATCTTAAACCTGTCACTCAACTTGGTGAGACCTTCCATCTAACACCAAATTCCAGGGTAGTGGGTAAAACTGTATCAAGAAAACTCTAACCCATTGAGCTATAAAACCCCTTTTGAAGTGGAACTATTAGATCAGAGCTACATGTGCATGCACCATAGCTCACCAGCTAGAAAGACCATTCTGAAGTCCAAAAACTGATGCAGGAGTCTGACTGACTGAAAATGCGCTTCAAAACTCTTGTGTGTAGGGTGCTGCTTTGCATTTGCATTTGAGTGAAAATGTATTTGCCAATTTAATTTGCACATTTTAATTTTCACATCAGGGAGTTCTCAAATGCATTCTTTCCTGTATCTTAGGTGGTCCAACTTGCAGACTGTCCTCCTTTTTAATGATTACATACAGTTATGAAGTAGAACAAGGGTACTCCCACTGATGTAACTTTTTTGAATATTTCAGTTGGAAATTTTTCAATCATATTTTATTTTTTTTATTATTATTATTATTTTTTTTAATCAAGCTGCCCATAGAGGACATTATACATAGTGCCTTATGTTCAAAAGAAAAGGGGAGGCGTTCTGGGACAAACCATTTGCATTGTAATGAACGAAAAATTCCAGTTGATTTAAATGGGGGGGGGGGGGTTAACCCCTTGAATGCTAGCGAGATCTCCAACACATTGACATTTTTAGTTCTCCCCTATAGTGTGAATGGTCTGCCCCAGAACTCCTCCACCTTTTATTTTTAAAATACACCCCTAGAAGTTTTTTTTAAATGCAGTTCACACTTACCGTTTTTAATTAACGGCACTGGTGTGCAAAAGGCTATTATAAGTAGCATGCACGCTTTGGAAGAGCTAGTCATAGTATATAGGTGGATATTGAGAGACAGCTCCGTCTGGTGACCACAATAGAAAATTGCAATTTAAATCTCAGCTCTAATGTGTAGTTTGATAGTTACGGAGATGAGTACAAGGTTCATGTTTAAATTTAATAAACACTAACTATGTTTAATACTATTTTAGACTTTATGTTGTGAGGAAGGGAGCAGGCTATTCAGCAGCAGCTCGCTCCCTCAATCTGGAGTATGCACAGGAACATGTCCCTGTCCGTTTAACCCTTTTGAATGTCAGAGGTGTGCATAACACATCTCACTTGGTTTAATGTGATACCTCTTTGCTAAACACAGGGTTCAGATTTAGGTCAACTCGTTTAAGGCATGTGTGAGAGCAGACTAACATTGCAATGTGATGTATCTCAGTGAGTTAAATGCAAACTAATGTGTAGAGAGACGATCATATGGACCCTGCCATGGTTTTAGACATCTTTGGTTTCCTTATTGTGGGCTCTCAAGATCTGCAGAGCTGAGCTCTATCTTGTAACTTGCATAATTATTCACCTGTCATCCCTCTCCTCTTACTGAGACTGCCTCCACCAAAGAGATGGTTTAAATTAATGGGGGAAGAATTATGTGAATCTAGCCAGAATGGTTTCTCCCATTGAGGTGGGTTGTTGGAAAGGTGACAGTGTCTCACTAACATTTATTGAGCACTATTCTTGAATGTGAAGGTCCTAATTTTTTATACCATTTTTTTTTTTTTTTTTTTTTTACACTTATGTTCATAAATATGGTCATTATTACTGAAGGGGTTAATCCATCCTGTAAGCCCCTGGCATAATCATCTTGCCCCTGTTCTCTGTGCAGCTAAAGAGTGACCGAGAGTTAGACAGGATCAAAGGGTTAAAGCTTGAGGAACTATGGCTTGACGGAAACCCACTTTGTGACAGCTTCCGAGACCAAACCAGCTACATCAGGTAAGTATGTGGGTTTCTTACCTCCCCTCAAGTAAACAGAGGGGATCAAAAAATGATTATAATACACTTGACTGTGATAGAACACTGCCTGTAATGCAGAGCAGAGAATGGGTCATCTGCTGAAGATTGCAAGGAGGAGCCATTGGAAAGCTGGTGAACTGGCTGTGCGGTACACTGACAAGCAGCTGACCATATAAGATGCACATGTGGCCTTATGTAAACAAGGCTTCTCTCTAAAATTGCTTTACTAATAAAGTATTGCTTCATTTTAAGACTAGATGGTGACCGATAATTAGAGTTTACCTAAGTGTACTGCAATAACAGGTACAAGTGCATTAGTCCCTCAAACTTTTTGATAACTGTGTTTTTGCCTTTAACTCTTTGGATGCCAAAAGAGTGTCCAACCCTTGCTGTATGTTCTAGTCCACAAAGGGTTCATCTAGATCAGGGATTGTCAATCTTTGGACCTCCAGTTGCTGGAGACTTCACATCCCAACATCTGTAACCAGCTGTTGGCTGGTGAGGCATGAAAGGGAGTTGTAGTCTTCAACTTCTGGAAGTCTAAAGATGGACTACCACTGGTCTAGAGCAGTGGTTCTGAATATGTGTTCTATATAAAAAGTGGAGCCATTCTGGGGCACGTAAACTGAACCATAGGGAACCAATAATTTCCCATTGTAAGTCAGGTTTTTATGCCCATGAATGCTAGATCTGTGTAGCATTTGGGGGGGGGGGTTAAATACCCCATGATGCAGGTAGTTTTCTCAGGAATGGCTACTTTATCAAAGAAGGTCAGCCTTGGTGTATGTGTGGTTCTGTCACTACCAGTGCAAGTGTGGAAGACTGCAAAAGCTCAAACAGTACAATTTTTTTCTTTTTTAGTTTATTCTTGTAATATGTTCTATAACTTAGCCCAGTTACAATTACCTAGTAGACATTATCTGATTTTAGGCTAGTATTTAAATTGTATTTTGATATTGATGCTATGCAATCTTCTTAAATGCTAGAGGTCTCCAATGCAATGTTTTTGAGTTATCTCAACAGTTGCTGGTGTTAAACAGATTTAATTTGATTAAAAAAAAAAGGGTTCCACCACAGCAAATGGTTTGAGTGTCACTGATCTGTTGCATGGGTTGGGGAGAAGGGGATTGGGCTGCTTGTAGGGTAAATTATAGATCGATTTCTTCAAACTCATGAGTCTGTTGCCTGATGAGCTCTGTGCACAGTGGGGGTTAAGGTATTTTCTGAGTGAAGTCCAGTTTTCTGGAATAATGACGCCCACTTCTGCTGCATTTGGGGCTAGATTCTCTCTGGTCTTTGTCCCCCAGTTTACGTTGTAGAGCACTAACCATGTAATGCCTTCTTTTCACATTCATCCTGCATGAAGGCAAAGAGCCTAAATAAAAGGTGCCCCAGGCTACCAGCAGCTGAATATAAATACAAACCTGAGGATAAACATTGACATTTTTCATTCATGCCATTCTTCCTTTTGTGCTCCTTCCCATGCTGTTCCCTTTTTTCCCACTCTCCATCCTTTCTCATGACACACACATCTCCATAATTGTGTTCCCAGTTTTTTTGTTTTTTTTCCTCATACTCATACTGTTCTGCCTCTCCCACACCAATCCTGTATAACAGTCTCTGTTCATCCAGAAATTACAGCCTGCTCATCTACCAAGCCTTCTCCTGCTCTTTCTAGAGCTTTGAGGGGGAGACCAGTAATTGCCCTTCTTTCTTCCTCCTTGCCACCCCTCAACTGAACAGAAAAAAGAACCAAAAAAAAGTGAGATGTTGTCCCTATGTGAATTCCCTCCATAAAGCACGCACACCACCTCCGTGATGAATGTGGAAGTTTTGGTCTATGACGGGTAAGATCCCCAAAGGGGGGGCAACCTAAGGCAGACCTTGAAACAGCCACAAGAAGATGGAACAACTGCTCTGGGGGGATTGGAGGGGGGCAGAAATATAGCCCTAGCTTTGCCCTCTTTCCCCCACTCAAACACACACTTTTTATTCTCCTGTTGCCTTTAAGTTGATGCTTGCCTCTTTCCAGGAGAATGATGTGCATTCAGAGACTCCCAAGAAGGAGCTGTATGAAATGAGGGGGTGGCCCATCACTGAACCAAAATAATAAAACTTCAGCAATAAAACTATTTCAACATATAGTAGGGGAGATTTTTGGTAGATTGCAGCAGAGGCTCTACTTGGACTGACAAGAACTGTCTATGTCGCTTGCATTATTTCTTTGGAAATATTATTTCCTCTCCACCCCGTCCAAGCATCATACATCTCCACTCTGATTCTGTTCCATAGTCACACTCTTCCCACCTCCATCCTTACTTTCATTGCAATGTTCTTTCCTCAGTCTTTTCAAGTTGCAGCTGGTATCTTGTTCTACATGTCCAATATTCACACTGATTAAAAATAAAAAATACCCTTCTCTTCTGCAGAGAGATATACTGGTAGAATCCTAATAAGAATATGTATTGTTTGGCATTTTAAAGCTTATCATTCTGAGGGTTTACTTGTCGTCCCCACCCCACACATGGCAATATTTGTTTAACTGAGCTCTGGGTTAAAACCAGGTGACAAATGAGACCAAAGAAGACAAAAGTGGGAAAAAAACGTGGATGGGTGTTAGAATTGGTGGAGGAGCGTCTGTGTAGTGAGTAGGTTATTGCTAGCATGAAAGTAATTGTATGCATAATATGCACTCTGTGTGTGTTTGTGTGTCTTGTGTTACTATCTTACAAGAATGCGGTACTCCGTCACGGGGTAAGTAGGTGCCTTATAATTATTGCACCTCCTCGCTCAGTTAGAATGGGGTCAAGTGTGTTTTCTTCTGCTGGGCACTTTTTTTTTTTTTTTTTATCTCTACACAATGTACAATAACAGTCATCAAGTGTCTACCTTGGCTTACAATCAGACCATTTGCAGAGTTCAAGCAGAGCACAAGGGCTGGATCTCCACTTTCCCACTTCTGGGACCAGTATGCGTTTCACCCTCCCTGTTACCTTTTATAGGGTTTGTTATGGTGGAGGGGTAATTAAGGAGCATGGTTTGTGGGTTGGGGGCTGCTGCTGTTTGCTGGCACTGATCTGTTTCTTTTCCTGTTTGTCTGTCCATCTTCCTGTGGATCTCCATCATTTTGGACCACAGTGCCGTGCGAGAAAGATTTCCCAAACTACTGCGACTGGTGAGGCCTACCATATTTTGCTCTCTTGTTCATGTATGATATGTGTAAATATATTGGTGTTTGTCCATTGAGTTCAGGTAATATATTTTGCCTGTGACTTTTTTTTTTTTTCTTTTCCCCCTTTTCATTCCAGCTATTGCTTCCCACCTTTTCTTTCTACCTCCATTTATATTCCATCCCTCACTTACATCATCCCCTTACTTATTCTTTCCTGTTTTATCCCTTCCCCCCTGTTTTTTTTTTTTTTTTTTTCTCTTCGAGCTTAAATTTTATTTTATTTATTTTAAGGATGGACATGAACTTCCTCCTCCAATTACATTTGACGTTGAAACTCCCACCACTCTTCCTCCATGCAAGGTAAAGTCTCTGTCCACATAGGTGGAGTAGTAACTTGTGTCTCGTTCTCTCTTTTGACCTCTTTTTAATATTCCTGTTGTAGGGCAGTTTCCTGGTTTCGGATGACATAAAAGCACTAGTTCTACCTTTTTTACAGCAGTGAGTATAATATCAAAATATCTTTCCATATTCCCTGGGGAAGGTGTAGCCAATTGCTGGAGCTCCAGCTGTTAGCATCTACAACTCCCATTATCTCCCAGCCAGCCAATGGCTGGTTGGGGGACTATATCTTCCATGATCCCCCAACAGCTGGAGGTCCAGCAATTGACAACCCCTGCTTTAAAGGGATAGTAATTTTTCACAATAAAAACAGCTCCAATTAACCTTCGTAGTATTTGGGCCCTGGAGTGTTACTTCAGTACTGTCAGAGTTGTAGTTCAAGAGTACTTGAATGATAAAGTATCTGCCTCCCTCCCCTTTTACCTAGTGTAAGTCACCTCCTCTCAGATGTGGAATCAGGTCTTAAGACCAGACAGCTCACAGCAAGGGACAATCTTCTTACTCTGAAAACCCCACCCCTTGACAGGTTTTCCCTTATGCTAATTGAAGATTGTCTCTCTCTGCAAGCCATCTGGACACCACTTTTCTGTTCTGAGGTGAGCAGTGTTACACCAGTAAAAGGGTGGGAGGGGGTACTTTATCATTCAATTACTTTTGAACTACAACTCTGACAGTATTGAAATAACACTCTCCACAGCCCAAATACTATGAAGATTAATTGGAGCTGCTTTTATTGTGAAACCTTAATTAAAGCTTATGGATAAAATACCTTCTTTTTGATTAGCTTGGTTTAGTCGTCCTCCTCAGTAATTTGACTAACAATGTGGTAGAATGTCAGACACGCACTCAATACACACCTTTACAAAAAAGGCATTACTGTAAAATTCTCATGCATACATTGTTCCACCCAGCATAACTTACCAGCTAATCAACTATTTTGTGAAATCTTGCCTTCCAGTATTTTAGTTTGTGTGTACCCTTTCTTGTACTTGTTTGCGATCCCCTGCACATTTTGTTTCCTCTCCTTTTTATACATTCTTACATCCGTTGTGTATTCTTCCTATCACCAGGTATTTTGCTTGTTATGATTCTGAAGACAGGCAGGGTCTGCTGAATGTTTATCACGATGAAGCCTGCTGCTCTCTTAGTATTCCCAACATCCCAGGGCACAACCCTTCAAGGTCAGTGATGCTACCCTTTCCCAGTCCCCACAACACCTGATAATTCTCCTCTCCATGTCTAACTCCTTTCTCTAAACAGGAGCAGTTTGGGAGACTATTTCAAGGATAGCAGGAATTTGAAAAGACTTAAAGATCCAAGTAAGTGAGAGAGAGCGAGAGATGTATAGAGATGTGTTGTGTCGTGTCCCCCCCCCCCCCCCCCCCCCCCATACTTGGCATTATTTAACACTGGGATCATGGCTTTTTAAATGTATTTATTTATTTCCTCTCTCTTTCTAGCTCTTCGTTTTAAACTACTTAAGCACAAGCGTCTAAATGTGGTCGGTTTCCTGAATGAGCTCCCCAAGACCCAGCATGACCTCAATTCCTTTGTTGTGGATATTACTGCACATTCAGTAAGTCTGACCTCTTGCACCCCCTACCCCTTATAGACTCAACTACATTGCCAGTGCCTTGCACTTTCACTCCCAAATAACAGCTTTTCTTCTGGCTGTTTTTTGTTTCCTGTCCCCACAAAGTCTAGTGTGTGTGTGTGTGTGTGTGTGTGTGTGTGTGTGTGTGTGTGTGTGTGTGTGTGTGTGTGTGTATATATATATATATATATATATATATATATATATATATATATATATAAAAAATAATCTCTCTCCTCTAGTGTCCCCCTTTTTATCTCTTCTGTGTGCGTCGTTACTTTTTCTAGTCTCCCTCTGTGTGAGTGTCTTAATCGGCCCTCTAGTTGCTTTCCCACCCTGAATGTTTGCTAGAAAGAGCGAGACAAACTATAGAGCCTTGCCTCCTACAGTAAGATAATGGACACACTTTGAGAGTACCCTCCCATCCACACCATCCCCAGTTTTTTCCTGTCCTAACCAAGATGGGATATATGTGTTTTTGTTTAGGTTCCAGACACCATCTTCTGTGTGTGTGCAGCTTTGTGTTGTGTACATTCACATGCTCTCTCTTTCCTGCCGCGCCACTCTTTCTTTCCTGCTTTCTCATCTACGTCACAGAACCCTCCAGAAGTGATGCAGCAATATACCCAGGAGAGGGCATGGGCTCCCTTTTGGCTTGGGACAACTCTGGATTTAGAATAAATCCTGGGGTGTTTGGTGCATCTGTGTGGCCTTCCACCCAGCAGTGTTTTTTCTGAATGTGGTTGCATTGATTCTTCCTCCATCTCTAAGTAGCGGAGAGTATGCCATTTTATTTCTTACATTTTCTTATGATAGAGGATTATTCCTTTTTGTATTATCTTTCAGGTGTTTGTATTCTGATTTTAGTTAGGCTTGTGATGGGTATTGTGTATGGTAGTGTCTCAGTGTATAAAGGAAATTCTGAGCATGATGATTTTTTTTCTCTGCAGAAAGATTTGGATAAACTGAATATGCAGAAAAGTGGCTGATTTAATATAAATGTAAGGTTATGCTTTTGTCCTGCAGAAACAAACACTGCACATATACACTAGGTGGAAAATTGCTTGGGGAATCGTCATTAGAGTGACTTGGGTGTACTGATTATAGACTTCAAAGCAGTGTGCATTGTCAAAGCTTCTGCAAGAGAAAATGGGGTACCATTGTGTATAAAATGGGATATAGATGCTTGGGATGCAAAGTAGAATTATACCTCTATAAATCCTTGGTTAGGCCTCATCTGGAATAGGGAGTACAGTTTGGGGCAGAGGTTCTTAAATACATTATTGCACTGGAAAAAGTGCAGAGATGTGCAACAAACATGATAAAGGAATTAGGAAGATTTGAGTTATAAAGAGAGCGAGACTAGCCAAACTGGTAGCCGTGATTACCATTTACAGATAAATTCAAGGTCAGTCCAAAGAACTTTGTAAGGAACAAGAAAATAAGGTCATCTTTTAAGACTGGATGAAAAGCTCGTTAGACTAAAACAAAGGCAGGGATTTTTTACAGTAAATGCAATAATGTTATATAATTATTTACAATATCTGCAAGCACAGAAACAGTTGCTTACAAAAAAGTAATGGATACCTTTCTAGCTCTGAACAATATTGAAAATTATGACAGGTTGATGTCAATCCAGGGAAGTATCTGACTGCGATTTGGAGTCAGGAATAACTTTTTTTTTTTTTTTTTTAAATACTCCGGGCTTAATTGGAAATTGCATCAATTTTTGTTTTTTGCACACATCTCTACAATTCATGCTCTTCTTAGCTTGCCGGCCAAAGATGAACAACTTCAAAGGATTTCCATGGACCCTGTTGAACAGTCATCACAACAGATGAAAGCAAATTATGCCAGGGAAGACTGTTTCGGAAGGAGAACGGTCCAGCAAATATCTTCTGTCAGCCAAGACCTCTTTAACTCTGATCAGATGGCCACCCAAGATTCTTCCCCCAGTTCTCTCCATATCATCCAGAGGCAGATGCTATTTTGCACAGGTGGTCCTTCAAGCTGGCATACACATTTTCTTCTCTGAAAGCTTTCCAATAGTCTTGAAGAAAATCATGCAGGAGAAGGCAACGGTAATAATATTGTCTCCTATTTTGCCAAGGAGGGCTTAGTTCACATTCTACAACTTCTCTCGGTGAAAGATCCATTCGAGACCACCTACATTTTAAAGTCCAGTCATACACCATCAAGCATTCAAGTTGAACCTAGCAGCTTGGTTCCTGGAACAAACAGTTACTGTTCAAGATTTATCATAAGTGATTTATTCTTAAACCCAGAACAAAAGGTGCATCAGATGCTTATAATAGAACTATGGAATAAAACGTACTCTGATATATTTCAAAGCAGGAATCTTTTCTCTAGTCATTTGTCTTCTATAGCTCTTGTTTGGGTCAGCTTGGACTCTGAAAGTCCAAGTTTCTGCACTAGGAAGCTTCTTGGAACATCCTTTTGCAAATAATCATGCAGTCAAGAGATTTATTAAGTCTGTTAGGCTTTTGAGATTGAGGATTATACAGTTTTATCCTTGGAATTTAAACTTAGTTCTGCCAATACTCTTTTTTTTTTTTTTTTTTTTTTTTTTTCCCTCAACCTTTATACTCTTGGTACTTGAAATAACTTTCACAACACAACCTTATTAGTGGCACTAGCTTCATCTAGAAGATTGGGAATACGTCAAACTTATCTGGTCTTACGGGTTTTGTGGCAGTTGACCACGAAATTGCCAAAACAAAAATTATGATGACTACACTAATTGTGCATAAACAGTTGAGGGCAAAATCCTGAAAATGCGTGGAGTTTGAAGCAGAACCTTCATGTATCTACTTGTCACCCCCGATAGATGTCCACCGCTTAGTAAGGCAGTAAAAACAATGTTCAAGTGTCCATAATCACAAGATGTTCTAAGCAGGTAGAGCGCTGCTACGTTTGTGACTTATACCGGCGATTGGCATTTTTCTCCCATTGCGTTGTGCTTTTAAATATAGCGCCGTTTCTTTTGTCCAGCCATGAAGAGAGGTCTGTCCGCGGGGATGGCTAGAGGGCTGGCTGTATGAGCATAGGGGAGGGACAGCTAAACTATGCGGTACGGCTTGTACCTCACAGAGCAGCCAGCAAGAATAAAGTCTTCATTAAATATATACATTACGACTGGGAGAAAAAAATAAGCGATTTGAGGTCATCACTATATTTGCAACCTATCAAATAAGTAATTTAGGGTGAAAAAAGACTTGCGTCCATCTAGTTCAGCCCTTTTCCTATTCTTGTTTATCATCGTTAATCCAAAAGAAGACACAAAAAAAACCCTCAAGACAGCAATTTCAAATTCTACTTTGAATGGCGGAAAAAAAAAAAAAAAATTCCTTCTTGATTCCAAATGGCAATCCGATTTCTCCTTGGATCAACAAACACTAAATATTAATCCCAATACTAACAGACATAGCCCTCTATGTTCTGCTCTTAAAGTATCCAGACCCTTTTTAAAGGCTTCTAATGTATTCGATAGCACCACCTCCTCAGGCAGTGAATTCCATACCTTTTTTATTGTCCTTACCATAAAGAATCCCTTCCGCTGTTGTAGATGAAATCTCCTTTCCTCAAGTCTAAGCGGGTGACCCCCCCCCCCCCCCTTGTCCTTTGTACTGTTCTGTTAATGAGCAGGTCTTTGGAGAGCCAGTTGTATGGGCCCTGAACATATTTATATAGTGTTATCATATCCCCTCTAAGACTCCATTTCTCTAGTGTGTACAAGTTTAACTTTTCTAGCCTTTCCTCATAACTAAAACTTTCCATTCTCCTTACTAGTTTTGTAGCCCTCCTCTGTTCCATAATGTCCTCTTTCAGAAAGGGCACCCAGCATTGAACAGCATATTCTAGGTGGGTGTCTTACCATGGACAGAAGCATAATAATACCCTCCTCCCTTGAGTTAATACATGCCAATATCTTATTGGCCTTTGCAGCTGCCAGCTGGCACTGCACGCAACTGCTAAGTGTATTGTCTACCATTACTCCCAAATCCTTTTTATTAGTAGATTTACCCAGAGAAACACCATTTAAACTATGTTGCATTTTTATTATTATAACCAAAATGCATAACTTTACACTTGTCTATATTGAATCTCATTTGCCTGTCCAGTTACCTAATCTGTCCAAATTCGCTTGTAATAAAGACACACAGTTCATAATTTATTACCTTAATTTTTTGTCATCGGCAAACACTGATACATGGCTCCCTATGCCCTCTGGGAGATCATTTATAAACAAATTAAAAAGATGACTCAGGACAGATCCATGAGGTACTCCACTTATCACGTTTATCCAATTGGAGAATTTCCCATTTACTACCACTCTTTGCATTCTATCTTTCAGCCAGTTTCCAATCCATGCACAAACGTTTGCCCCTAAGCCTATTTCATTCAACTTGTACAGTAACCTCTTGTGTCTAACTGCATTAAATGCCTTGGCAAAGTCTAAATAGATCACATCAACCACTGCTCCCACATCTATATTTTTACTCACGTTTTCATAAAATGCAATCAAGTTAGTTTGACAAGACCTGTCTTTCTCAAAGCCATGTTGGCTCTTGCCAATGATATTCTTGTTCAAGATGAATTCTTGAATATATTCCCTTAGTGACCCTTCAAACAGTTTCCCTACCACAGATGTCAAGCTTACAGGTCTGTCACTTCCCAGCTGGGATTTTGATCCCTTTTTAAGTATGGGCACCACATCTGCTTTACACCAGTCCATGGGCATCATCCTATATAATAATTCGCTAATGTGTGTCAGAAGCAGTCATGCGCAGAACAGACTGCTGCGCACTCGCTGCAGGCATGAGCAGTGCAGACTGCCCACGTTGCGGCTGATAACGGAGCGGGGCTCTCCGAATTCAGACCGTAGTCGTGCAAAGAGAGGACTACGGTCTGAATTCGGAGCGCCCCGCTCCCTTATCAGCTGTGGTGCGTGCAGTCTCTACTGTCCATGAATGCACTGTGGCCTGTGTACATGGGCTGCTCAGCTAGTACCTGAAATAAAAGAATCCCTGAAAATCAAAAATAACAGTCTGGCCAGGGCCTGGCTTAGCTCTTTAAGTACCGATGGGTGTATACCATCTGGCCCCGGGGCTTTGTCTACCTTAACACTATTCAATGTTTTGGGGGTTGCTCTTGCTTTCCTTAGCAATATATTTCATTCTTCGGTCTAGCTAATTTAATAGCCTTTTTACAGGATTTGTTGGTGAAAGTTCTGCTTTAAAATGTGTGTGTTAAATACACTTTTTTCATGCCTACGTATTTCTTTTTAAAAAGGTGTTTTGTCCTTAAATCCTTTTCGTATATATAGTCATGGGTGCACTAAAGAATAAACTAGCTAAACCTCATTAACGAAAGCATAGCAGAAAATGTAAAATGTTGTTGTGGTTCTAAAAGTTTGCCAGCCCTCAAGGTGTTAAGTTAACATCCAAAATGCATCTCCAAGAGTCCCCTTCATTCTTCCACAGTAGCCAGGATATTTCTTTACCTATTTTTGAGTTAAAATCCTCACAATACTAAAGAAAAGAGATTTCAAATGTTAGACCTCAAAAGATATCTGAAGTATTGTCATAGGGAGATGTTAGCCCTCACTGCAAGAACTTGGCTGGGGTGACAATTTTGACAGGAATGTACAGTGGAATAGTGCCCCTCTTCCCACTTCTGGCACCCACCTTCCTGTTTGCCTCTTACGCTCTTCCTCCCATTCTTCATTTTGCCTTCCCTCACCACTTTGCCCTACCACACTTCTCTCACCAAGCAGGACTATATTACGTATACATAACTGGTAACACATTAACAGAGAGATATTTGATATTAATGGGATTGTTTATTTCTTTTGTATGTATTGGTGAATTTTTATGCCATTGGTTAAGTGGTGATCACGGGTGCTATATTGTATTATATCTTGGGGAGATATAGAGTGGCATATAGCCATTTATGGTGTCTAATTAGATAATATATATGGACATGGACACATGGTATGTCATCATTCTTTTATAATTTACATTGGTATATTGTTTTTATTGTGAATGTACTGTATTTGAGATGTTCATATAGATCATGTCCACAATCCCTTCTTTGAGCACCAAATATTTTTCAACTTTTTGTGAATTTTGTGGTGAAATCGGGAAGCCACGTTTCTTAATTCTTGGCTGCTGAAGAAGATTTGACTCTATCCTCCATCTCTGTGCTACTTGGCACATTCTTTGTATTAGGACTATATTAACTCCTTGTTAGCTGGAGATGGGTCAGGATTGCTCATGCACAACACATCCAATTGTAATAGGACATTATGCCTTTGCTGCTCCATGGGTACAGGCAATGTCAAAACACATTGCTAAAACGTCAGGAGGAAGTACAGGACACGTGTTCCATGAGAAATAACTACAGAACTACAGCAAGAGTGTTTGCGTTGCTAGTTTCCACGAACTGCAAGCTATAGTCTTTCATATTTGCATGATGGTCGCCTTTTAAGTATCCAGTGCAGCAGTTCTCAAGCTTTTTGTACTCAAGGCACTTAACATGCAGTCTGGCATTTTCGGGACACACCTGTCATTTTATGTCATTTGTTAAGGGTGTAATGAAGGTTACAAATACGTAAATATAGAATAGATAGACCTCACAATTAAAATAATCATTGTGCATAATAATATCCTTTTAATAGACATTGAAAGTCTACATTAACCTTTTTGTCAAAGCCTTTTAGTTAAAATTGGGCACCCTAAGTGGATGAAAGTGCCACGGCACCCTGGTTGAGAAACAGTGATCCAGTGCGTCCTGATTTTGCTCTCTTAACATGGTTTATGGGAGGTCCTTTTAAATACTTAAGGACCAAAGGGATGCTAAAATTATTGCACACCTCTGGTCCTCAGGGGTTTAACATTTTTCTTCTCTACCTAAAGAGACACTGCTCCTTGTGCTTGCATTGTAGATTTCAAGGAAAAGGAATTGCACCTTTTACTATTCCCCTCTGGCTCACTCACCCATCTAAGCACTCTGATCTTAGTATGCCTCTCACCTAGTCTCCCTTCTGCCTCTGTCACGTCTTTGCATTCTCTACATCTTGATCCTTCTGAGCCTGTGGGACTGGCATTGCAATTAGTATTGTATGTGTCTGTATCTCACACTTCTCTTTTTTGACCCAGTCTACATTTCTATTACAGAACATGCTACTTTGCTTTGTCGTAAATGGAATATTCAAGGAAGGTGAGTGCCCTCTATCTTGTTATCTTATACCTTCCCCTCATGTTAAACTAAGCTGCCTTACCTCTGATGTTAAAGCACTCCTTTTTTTTTTCCCCCCCTCTCTCTCCTCTCTACTTTATCTGACGTACTACCAACTTTTTTTTTTATTATTTTTTTATTTAGTTGGGGGACAATCAAGTGACCCAGTTCGTGCATTTTCTCGAGTTTTTACAGCAGTGCCAGGCAGCGATGGAAGGTAAGTCTGAGCCTCCTGGTCTCTTAAATGTGCACAATTGGCCCTATGCACAAAAAAAGATGCATTCTGGGGCATTCCAACAGCAACATAGGAGATAGATAAAATATTCCATTGATTTTAAAGGAATGGTGATGTTTCAAGATAAATTAAGCTCTGCTCATTCTTCATAGTTTTTCAACATTGCAGAGTGTTACAATGCAATGCTGTAAGCTGTCTAGTTTGTGTAATTATGTTTATAAAGTGCCCCCCCACACACACCCCTTTTACATAGGTAACACTACCTCCCCTTAGCTGATCCAAGTGGATCGCAACAAGGGCCAGTATTCCATGAGCATAAGGAAAAACCTGCCCTTCGCCGAGGGGGGGTGGGGTGGCAGGGTTTTCCTTATACTGACATCAAGAAGATTGTCCCTTGTTGTGATCTGTCCCGTTAGACGATTAGACCACTGACAGCATATTGATAATGCTCTGCAGGGTTGAAAAAAATATGAAGAAAGATCCAAGCTTAATTTATGTTGAAAAATTACTCTTTAAATTTTATTTTTTATACTTTGAATTGTAGAGGTTACCAACTTAAAAGCATTCAGAAGGTGGAAAATACAATTTAAACCAGTGCACATTTTGGAAATCTTTATGATCTTTATGGTGCAGTTGGTTTACCCCAGAATTGCTCTTTTGTGTTTGTGCATACTTGTGAATAAATGTGTGTGTAAAACGCATGAATTGTATCTCTTGTCAGACTACTTCTGGTGAATGACCAACAGTTCATAAGGAATGCCACAACTGAAGAAATCCGTCGGGCCTTTGCCACACCTGCTCCCACCCCTTCCAGCAGCCCAGTTCCAGTCCTAGCGCCAGTGCTCCAAGAAATGGTGCAAGCCTTCACAACTCTTTCTGGCATGAACCCAGAGTGGTCACAAAAGTAAGCTGATATTCTACTTGAACACATCTGAGACTAATATTCGAAGAAGAATTGGAGGGGTGGGGGTAATGTATGAAGCAGTGATGAAGTGGAGATGACTTGTCTGGTGATATCACTTCTCCAGTTCCTGTGATATTTTACAGAGCATAAGCAGGAAGACCTCTTTTTCACACCTTAGTGCATCTCCCGCTGAAATAATTCTGGGGCAAGCCAGCTGACCCAGCTGCACTGGAGACCTCTCTAGCATTTAGGGGAGTTAAATGCCCTATTCATACTGTTCTGGAAAGTTGATCACTTATTTCATTTTGTTTGCTCTATAATTTCTTTAGTTTTTAGTACACGTTGAGCTGTTTTTACTAACAAATTCCATCATAGATTAGATAAAATAAAAATGTGAGTTAAAAACTAGTGGTACATGTTTCACCTGCAATAGCATCCATTCTTGTCTCACAAGATTACATTCCTTTTGACTTGTTAGAGGCCACTGTCTGTGTGCACACTTGTAGGCCCAGTAAATTTGACCAGAGCAATGTACAATACATTGCTTAAGAGTTGACAGTTTAGTCTCAATTATTGTAATAGCCAATCCACAGGAGCAATTGAAGTGATAAGCACAATTTTTATGGGAGGTTAGTGTCTCTCTTGTTATTCTTGGTGTTTTATTAGTCTTGGTGTGTGCATGAGGATGTGTGCACTTCTTGCCTTCTGTTGGGTTTTTTGTATGGGGGGGGGTGCGCGCAGTCTTCACTATTAGGACTTCAGGGCTTTAGTTTCAAAAGAAAGGTAAAGTAATTCTGTGGCAAATCTGCAAAATGTGGGAGAAAAAAAATTAGGCAATTTCAGTTTATTTGAAGTGGGCTTTTAACACCCTCAACGCTTAGAATGTTCTCATACAGGAGCCTTTGAAGAATTTTCTTTCCTCCACTGTGGTGCATTTGGTTTGTTCCAGATTTACATCAGTTTTTTTTGGAGAACAATAAGGACTCTATGATCTATAAACATTTGATAAGGGCCTTATTCACCAAAGAAAAGTATTTATTCTGTGGCAGACCAGCTTTACCACAGGGGACAAATAAACATTTGTTGGTTTAAAGCTTTATAAGCACTTGAATGCTAAAGAGGTCTCCCAATACATTGCAAAGTGTCAGACCTTTCTATCATTCAAGGGTTAAAAGCAAAATTTAAATGGGAATTTTAGGAATTTTTATCTGCCTGCTATGGTGAAGTTGTGTTATTCCTGAATGTCCCCTCTTCTTGTTCACAAGACCCTCAATCTTTTCTTTCATCTTTTGTCTAGGTGTCTGGAAGACAATGGTTGGGATTTTGATCAGGCGGCTCAGATTTTCTTGAAACTAAAGGTAAGTAATTGTATTTTTAAACACAAAAGTGTGTCACCTTAGGTAAACAAACCCAATGGAATACATATTTCCAGCATCTCAGAATACAATCTACACTCCTGGAATTGCCAAAAAGATACTACAATATACGAAAAATCTAAGCGCTTAGGAGATATAAAGAATACATACTAAAGGCAGGGCTCAAAATTTCCACTCGCCAGTGGCTAGAAATTCAGCCCTGGTGGGTATGTTATGGCTTGCAGTGGCAAGTAACTTTTCGGGTCTGGCTAGTAGCAAAGGACTTAAGCCCTGCTAAAGGGAAAAATGACTTCAGTTTATTAAAAATCATTATAGATTCAGACATACAAATGAGAAGTGAATAAAATATTTCTATCTAGATTCGGGATACTGACTACAAGAAACAAAAAGTTTAATGTCAGTGTTAATATATTGTAACAAACCTACATAACAGAAGATGGCAAAATTCCTTAGTGTGTGTCATAAGCATGACACTAAAACATAACACACTCCCATAACATAAAATCAGGAACAGCATAAAGTGGATAAACTGGACATACATACAAATAGTATTTGATGTATATTTGTACTCCAGATAACACAACACCCAATAGTTGGTTTTCATCATATCTCTGCAACCCCTCCTTCAGTGTCTCCTACTCTGGCTCCACTTCTCCACCTCTTCTACTGTCTGTCGGAGTACTACAATGTTCAATCCTGGGCTCCTTGCTCTTTTCAATTTACACCTTGTCCTTGAACTCCTTCTGGGTTTCACCATCATCTCTATGCTGATGACACTCAAATCTGTCTTTCCTCCCAGACCTCTCCCCTTCCTTCCTGTTCCAGGTATCTGTCTGTCTGCTGTGTCTTCCTGGATGTGCTCCAGTCAACTTAAACTTAGCAAAACTGAACTCCTTATTTTCCCTCCCACTCCAACCAGCCTTACCCCAGATATTGCCCTCACTGTTAACAGCACAACCATCACACCAACCTCTACAGCATGCTGCCTGGGATCACATTTGACTCTGCCCTATCCTTCATTTCCCACATCCAGTCAATCTGCAAATCATGCTGCCTCCATATCCTCAACATCTCTAGAATCCGACCTTTTCTCACCCAAGTCACCACTAAAATTATAATACAAACACTCATGTCCCGTCTTGGCTACTAATTGGCTTTCCTCTCACCTGACTGACCCCACTGCAGTACCTAATGAACTCTGCTATAAGACTAATCTACCTCACACATTGCTTTTCTAACACCACTCTCCTTTGCCAGTTCCTACACTGGCTCCCATTAACATATATAATTAAATTAAAAGTTCTGGTGCTAACTTACAGAGCCCTTAGTAACACTGCACCCCCCTATAGTTCTCATTTCCAAATACACTCTCATGTGCCATCTACACTCTGCACATGACCTTCTGCTCTCCACAGCTCTTATCACATCCTCCCATTCCCACCTACAGGACTTCTCTCGTGCTACACCTGAGCTCTGGAATTCCCTCCCCATCCCATCAGACTCTCCCCCAGCCTTCAAATATTCAGATACTCCCTGAAAACTCACCTCTTCAGGGAAGCCTATCAACTACCTCCATAAACATCACCATAAACCACCCCTTCCTTGGACCACTGCACTCAACAGCACTTCTCTCTCACCCACTGACCTGCAGTTCATGTGGCAGGAGGCACTTACACCCAATAGCACTTACTCCTTCTGTGTCCAACCTACCTTCCTCTAGACTGTAAGTTGTCACGAGCAGGACCCTCTGATGTTTGTTGTCTAAATTTGATTTGTACTATTTAATATTTGTCTATTATTATACAGCGCTATGGAATAAGTTGGCTCTATATAAAGAATAATAGTTCAGTTTGCGTCGGGGAATTAATTATATATATATATATATATATATATATATATATATATATATATATATATATATATATATATATATAAAAATAAGGTGGCAACGTCATCCTTATCACACACTAAGGAATTTTCCTATGTTGTGTTATGTAGCTTTGTTACGTTAGATTATCAGACTGACACATTATACTTTGTTTCTTGTAGTTAGTATCTGGAATTTAGATTCAGAGATACTGTATCATTTTAGGATTTTTAATAAACTGAAGTAATTCTTCACTTTAGTATGTATTCTTCATTTTTGTATATTGAAGGAATTGTATTAGACTCCCTGGTCTTGCACCCACTGTAGCTCCCTTCTCTCACATCAAATCCCATTTGTTACGTCTGACTGGGGGACACCCTTTTTTCCTTCCATTGCTTATTCTTCCCACCTTTCTTTTCACAGGAGGCGGGGAAAATCCCAGAGATCGCCTTCATGAAGTGACTTATTGATGCACAAGTAGTGCTAATTTTAAATAGGAATGTGGATACAGAGACTTTACACATTTTCACAGTTGTTTTTGGACCTCACATCATCCTAGTTTTATTTAACAAAATGATATATCCATGCACAGTTCTCGCTACTTTTTAGTAGGATTGTGGGCTCAGAAAAAAATGCATCTCTCTTCTCCACTGTTCTGGACACCCCACCTTCCTGTTTTTATTATTAAACTGTAGATCAATATGCAAAGCTCGGCTGCTAATCAGAAGCAACACCACCCTTTTCCAGTGAAGCATACCTGCAGTAGTTCATGGGAATGAGAACCACCTACTTAGCTTGTTATTTATTTGTAAATAATAAGGTGGTTTAAGGAAGACACATTGTGCATATTGGTACCTCTTTGGACAACTTTAACTGTGGAGCTCATGTACTAAGGTAACGGGAATTTGGGGGCAAACAAAGTGCATCGAAGGAAACAAACATTGAACTGGGGATTTTAACACCTTAAATGTTAGATAGGTCTTCAGTGTGTTACTTTGTAGTGTGTTGAAGGTCTCTAGTATTCAAAGAGATAAAAATAACCATTTAAATCCTAAAGGTGCACTTGATTTGCTCAGTTTCCTTGTACATCAGTCTCGCTTGCATCTTTGTTCTCTTATGTCTTGAAATGCATTTGACCAAAGATGTTTGTTCTTCATAATTGTGTAAAATAGTCATGGGGGAGATGCTGTAGTTCTTACGAACGTAAGGTAGATTACATTGCAGTTTATAATTGTTATAATATTTAACCCTTTGAGTGCCAGGGGGTATGCAATGCGTTGCATGCCCCTCTAGCACTCAGAGTAAATCTAACAGATTCCCATTGAAATTTGTATATAAAACCCATGATAAAATTATCAACTGCAACGGAATCCAGGTCGTGTTTAGAACATCCTCTTGGCTATAATTCACCCTACCCTTCTGCAAAAGGAACACAGGGGAGAAAGACAAAAATGGAAGAATTATTTTCCACTTTTGCTTTTTTTACATATATATTCCCCATTAATACTTCATAATTGTTCCTAATTACATCAGTTTAGTTGTATTTCTGTAGTAAATTCAGCTGTGGGAAAAGATGCATATTTTATTAGAAAATCCACATAATCTGTTAGTGAGGTAACATTAAACCCTTAACGACCCTTGACGGTCATAGTACGTCATGGGTCGATCTGGCCGAACGACCCATGACATATTATGACCATCGTGGAGTTCTGGGCTCCCCCTGCGGCTACACGCCGTTCGGGGAGTCCGGAACCAGAAAAAAAAATGCTCCGCGGTCGTTCAGTTGAGTTGCCGTGACGATCGGCTGGTCGTTAAGGGGTTAAAGAGGAAATGAATGAGGGGAGCCATTATCAGAGCAGCAAAACCACAACAAATTAAAGTGTGCACTTACCCTTCTGGCACGCATGGGGCTAAGCGGAACATTGCAAAGCAATGCTCTGTACACCCCAATGTCACTCAGAGGGTTAGAACAAAAGACAGAAGCAGAGAAAATAACCCAAATTGACCCAACCTGCTTTTTGTCGTTTTTTTTTTTTTTTTTCCCCTCACTTTTTTTTCCTTTCTATTAATCATTTATAAACTGGTTGGGGGTGGCACTATTTGCATATTTAATGCTAATTTTGGCTTCCTATGCTATTTAAGTGCGCACGGTCTCATTTGTTGTAATTTTGCTGTTCTTGATAAAGGCTCCATGTTAGTTGAAATACTGAGCCTGTGAAAACCTTTTCTCTCTTTTTATTACATTGAGGAGTGCCTATTTTTGTTTGTTGTAGATTTTTCCTCTTGGGAATAATAGCACACCCACGCAAGCAAGTACTAGTCAAGGAGCACCTCACCTCTGGCACTAACAGTATTGTAAAGTTACAGCACTTTGTGTATAGGCCCATGCTGTGAACTCTGGAGAGGTGGCTGATTCCTTTTGGCTCATATGATGTCATGCCCACCATATTTTTCTCCAGCAGGAGGAGGGTCAAGAAGGCCTGTAAAAACCTCCACAATTATGGCTGTAAGTTTATAATGCTGTTAATCTCTGAGGTGGGTGTTGGGATTAATTAGTGTGCCTGTGGTTTCTTTATGTTGGTTGCCCTTTAACTTCACATGCAGAGTTTACAGATTTATCATGGAAAAAGGTCAACCCCTTAAACCTTTGAATGCCAGAGGGGTGTGCAACACATTGCAGAGCAATGCATTGCATATCCCTCTGGTTCTCAAAGGGTTATGGACCAAATGGACTTATAGTGTGGTGTGCACCCCTCTGGTCCTTTTAAAAGTTAAAGGGCATATTGAAACGTACATGACTAAAGCACACCCAGTTTAATCCCCTTTTGCTCCTAGTGTAGATTTATATTGATAGTGTCGAACTGGCACAAAATAATTCTTGGCTATTTGTATGTGTAAAAGCCAGAATGGTTATTGTACTGCAGAGAAACAAACCACAGTACTACCCAATGAATCACCAGTTATATTGGTGTTTACAATTCCTTTCAGCTTAAGCAGGTTTATTTTAATTATATTTTTATATCTTTGATAAATGTTAAGTTTCCAGTGAGCGTTTGGTATGCATGTTCCACTAAAAACACGTAGTTTGGGTCCAAATAGAGATTTTGACCCATTTATGTCTGGTAGAATTAGAATTTGTATATACTTTGTTAATGAAATGTTTTGACTGATATGCAAGTCTAATTCTTCTAGTTTTACTGCTGAAACCCCTTGCAACTTGAAGGCATTTGGTTTGGTTTGGTTTGGTCCCCCCAATTTGCACAGGGGTTGTTCAGATTCCTGGCCTACCCCTCCCCCCTTTCTGCAATTGACACAAGCTTGGGTGAAAATTTGTTTAGAAAGGCTGTGTCGCTTCACCCATTGTATGCCAGATGGTGGCCCAGTGCATTGCATTACGATGTGTTGGGCACCCATCTTGGGTTTACTTTTAAAAGGTTGCATGCAAAAGTGTGCAACCACATAACACAGTAACTATGTCGCCATAATAAAAATGGTGACATGAGAATCTCGAGCTGGCATGCAGTGTGAGATTCTCATGTCTGATACTGAAAGGTCGCATCCCAGTAAGCTGGTGAGGAGACAGGTATATGGGAGAGTTGCAACTGTAGGGCGTCTAGGAACGATTTAATGTTCTCTTTAAACCTCAAGACGTGATCCATGCTGCCCTGGAAGGCCACCAACAAAAGAGTATCCTCATCTGTACTTGGAAGCTGGGAGAGCTTCGGGCATAGTGATCTGTGCTTCCTTTCAAGACAGCTGTCTGGACTGTCAGGCATAGACAATAGCACTCGAAAGAGTCACTGAAGACATGCTGGCAGAGCTGCCATTAATGGATTCCGGTATGCCTCGAAACCGCAAATTATTCCTTCTGTGGTGATTCTCAATATCATCCACCATCCAGCGAAATGCAGTACTAAAGTCTTCACAGCTAACATCCGATCTGCCCAGCAGATGACATTTTATACAAGAGAGCACAAATCTTAAGGAAAAAGCACAGAAGACGGACAGGATTTTTTTTTTTTTTTCAGTGTGCTCTCATCCTCCCTGTATAAAATGTCATCTGCTGGGCAGATCGGGTGTTAGCTGTGTAAACTTTAATACCGCATTTCACTGTGAGTTGCGACCTTTAAGCGACATGATGTTCTCGCACTGTCATGCACTGCGAGATTCTCATGTTGCCATTTTTTATTATGACAACAGTTACTGTGTCATGTGGTTGCATGCTCTTTTGCATGCAACCTTTTAAAAGGATACCCCCATCTTGCACTCAGAGTTAAAGAACTGAAAATGGTTACATGTGTAGGAGTGTTAGGGAGGAAGAGAATAGGATGCTTATTGGCTTGGGGGGGTTAAAGTGTGTGTGTGTGTGTGTGTGTGTGTGTGTGTGTGTGTCGTGAGTAAATGTGTTTGTGTTTTTTTTTATTATTATTATTATCTAGTTCAGGGTTCTGTAAGTTTAGTCCTCAAGATCAAGCAGTTCAGTATACCAAATATTGTAGAAATAAGTTTCCCATGGTTACTTTAAATGTATAAGAACACACAAAGTTTCGATTTTCTTCTTTTTTTTTTTTTTTTTTTTTTTTTTTTTTATACCCTTTAACGATGTGAGGGGTGTGCAAGGACCCCCTTTGGTCCTTAACCCCTTAAGGGCCGACTGTGCACGCATGATTCCGGATTCACCAAACGGTGTGCAGCCGCATGGGGAGCCCGGAATTCCATGATGTACCAGGACGGTCAAGGGTCCTTAAGGGGTTAAAGGGTTGATTTAAAAAAAAAAAAAAAAATCTGTAATGTGCTTTTTCATTAGTCCCTATGGATAACTTCTATGAACCTGAAACCCTGAAATAGAAGCTTTGTTGGGCTGATAATAACTTTGAGTGAATTATATATTAGCAGCAGGAAAGCTCTACAGGATATAAAAAAAAAAATAAAAAACTATTCCTTTAACTACATAAAGGAATGTAGGAGAGTTGTCTATTATTCAGAGGACGAGATTTATTGATACATCTTGCTAAAATGGGTTTTGTTTAGGTGCATACTCTGTAGTGTGGTTGTAATTGCTGCTTGAGGGAAGAATGAGGTTACCTTTTCCTTGTGTGCATTTCTTGTACGAAGCTTTTCTGCATGGGCATGAAAATTAGGGGGAAGCTTAGTGATAGTAATGTTTCACAAAAACAGCAGCTCCAATTAATCTTCATAGTATTTGAGCCATAGAGAGTGTTATTTCATTACTGTGAGCAATTGTAGTTCGAGTAATTGAATTGAATTCCTCCTACCGCCCCTTTCACCTAGACCAGACAGCTCACATCAAGGGTCAATATTCTTACAGTGAGAACAATGAAAACCCTGCCCACCTTGACAGGTTTTTCAGCTTTTTCCCTTATCTTAATTGAAGATTGTCCCTCACTGCAGTCTACCTGGACACTCCCTGTTGCTCTGGCTGAGCAGTGTTACATCAGTAAAAGGGGCGGGAGGGGGATACTTTGTCATTCAAATACTCTTGAACTACAACTCTGACAGAATTGAAATAAAACTCTCCAAGGCCCAAATACTATGATTATTAATTATAGGTGCTTTTATTATGAAACATTACTATCCCTTTAACAGTGGGACCTGTGAATTGAGTAATTGTGTGTTGGATCACTTTGGATGAGATATTGATGTGGTATCAAGTATGGGGGGGCATGATAGGGAAGGGTAACCTTTTTCTCTTTTGGTTATTGTGGTTGTTGGTGATGTGGGGAACTATTGTTGAGTAGAAGGGAGACTTTGAAGTTGACTATGGCGAGGATTTAACATATGTTCGTTGTGGGAATGAAATTTTGGGCAATAAGCTGCATGAGGGTGTGGTAACAGTAGGGGTGGGAGTGGCCATCATTGCCCTAAATTCCATTCCTATACAACAATATGTGTGTGTGTGTGTGTGTTTGTTTCAGGCCAGTAGGATTGGGGTCGGGTGGGGGGTGGAGTAGTTCAAAGTAACGGAATATGGGTAGAGAAGAATGGAAAGGGGGGGGGGTTGAAAGAGGGTTTATGTAATTATATACCTGCATACATCTCCTTTGCATGTCTTTGCAGTGGTTGGCTTAAACATTACAGGGTTTATTATAGAAGTGTGGAAGGAATGTGTGTGTGTGTACATTTTGTTTAGGCAGACAACATAGGGGCTATAAAATTATCCCACTTGTACATTCCCATGTGTGTTTGAATGTGCCTCATCATTTCATCCCTGTGCCTTGTTTAGGTATAGAGAATGTAACCCCAGGCCTTCAAGCTTTGTCAGGGACCACTGGGGCAGTAAGAATTAATAATCCTAAAAATTATATTAACCATTTAAAGATCAGAGGGGTGTGCAACACATTGCAAAGCAATGCTTTACACAACCTTCCTGTCCTTAAAGCACTAAAAAAAGGAAGAAAAAAAATCATGCTTTTCAGGGAAATACCAGTTGAGCATAAACTCTCTCCATTTCTGTATATCTACAGTGACTGAAATATATTTTACAGTGTACAGGATTTTCCTATTAGTTACTGTTTCTTCCACTATTGCAATGTTTTGATTTTGTTTAGTGTTAGAAAAATGTTTTAGTGTTAGAAAAATGAGTCTGCTCACTGAATTGTCTAATAAATGTTTTTTGGTAAAAAACAATTGTGTTTTTGTTTTTTTTTCCTCCCCTCTCATAGCCTCTTGGATCCTAGACATGTCTCCAGCACAGTGCAAATCTTTTCAGGGTGAACTCAAACATGCTAACAGTAATATACAAATCTGCTGGTGTCATACGTTTGTTAATCCAATAACTGAGTTTTTGTACAGATGCATTTAGTAGATCACTACAAATCACTTCAGTGTGAATTACTCCTCTCCAACACAATAGCAATAGCCTGTGGGCCATGGAGAGTGTTATTTCAATACTGAGAGTTGTAGTTCAAGAGTAATTGAATGGTAAAGTATCCCCCTCCCACCCTTTTTACTGATGTACCACTGCTCGACTGAGAACAGAAAGGTGGTGTCCAGATGGCTTGCTGAAAGTGACAATTGGAGCATATTTTGAAACATTACTATCCCTTTAAAGACAGGGAAGTTGTTGTGATT
>CM074722.1:407678497-407680997 GCA_037306005.1 Rhinophrynus dorsalis | reverse complement strand
CCTTCCAAGGTATACCATAGGCTCTGGTCTATTTCTCAGAAGTTGTGTATGGACAAGAACATTTCTCTACAGGTCTTTGACCTTCCCTTGCTGCTGTCTTTTCTTCAGGATGGAGTGAACAAGGGCCTCAGCTTGATTTCCATTAAGGTTCAGATTTCAGTGCTCTCCTTTCTCTTCTAGAGAAGGATTGCCATCATCTCAGATGTCTAGGTTTTTCTCCAAGGGGTGGCTTATGCCTATTAGTGGTTGTCTCTGTGCGGACGTATGTTACAAGCTCTGTCTTGTCTTGTAAACCAACCTTCCTGGTGTTCTTCCAGGATAAGGCGGTACTTTGTACCTCTCAGGAGTTTATTCCCAAGGCGGTGTCAGAGTTTCATATCAATCTGGAGATTGTGGTACCTTCCTTCTGTCCTCACCCTTTGATAAGAAGAGAGCTCTCCATCTGTTGGACGTGATGCGCTGCCTTAAATTCTGTGTGCACCTTACTAAACCTTTTAGGAAAGCTGACTGAGGGTCCCAGAGCTGGTCAGTGTGCTTCAAGGTTACCATTGCCTCTTTGCTTACTTCTTCAGCACCCATTTCTGCTCTTATCTCCGCTACACCCCTTCCCGTCACCTGCTTTCTTCTCAAAGGTTCTTTCTGTCCTCTTCCTACATAACTTGGGCCATCTCTCTACTGAAATCTTTTGCACTGGCTGCCCCATGACTTTGGAATGCCCTCACTACCACCATTTCCAATCATCTACACTCGTCACTTTCAAGCATCTCCTGAAAACTCACCTGCACAAGGAGGCATCTCGGTAACAATATCCTCCTTTTGCACAATGACAGTCACATTAGAATCATTCTGCTCTACCTTTATTAAACCTTACACTTGAACTTATGATCCTCTTCATACTGTGACTGATTACTAATCTGATTGTAAGCTCCTTGGGCAGGGTCCCTTTCCCAATATAAGATTCACTTTGCTGCACTTTTCCCCCTGCTAATACAATGATCACACTTTAGCCTGGTGCTCTTAACCCAGTTCTGTATTCTTGTAGTTTATGTATGGCACTACTACATATATTGGATTAAGGCTACCATACACCAAGCATGTGAAATCAGGAAGAAGCCGGTTCACTTCAAGATCACAGCACATTCCATAAGATCTGTGGGCCCTTCTGGGCCTACAAGAACAAGGCCTCTGCTGAACAGTTGTGCAAGGTTGCGACTTGGTCCTCCTTGCACATTTCACCAAACACTACCACGTTGACATCGTGGCCTCAGCTGATGCCAGCTTTGGCCGGAAGATCCTTCAGGTGGTTTTGCCTTTTTAAGGATCTGTCTGTTCTTTCTTCTACTGACAGTTGTAGTTTAGTAGTTTCTGAGCCCCATTGGCTCTTGTTTGGTGTGCTGTGGTAGTTCAGTGTCTGTTGACACTTGTTTTTTCTAGTTTATTCAGATCCTGAATAGTCCTATGGAACTCTTGTATCTTGGGAGATGTGCAAGAGGTCTTTTCTCCTTTCCTTCCCTGGTGATCCTAGCTTTGGTATATCCCCATGGTATCTGTCTACCATATTGTACATAAGAGAAAATAGGATTTTAGTGTTCTTACCTGTCTCCCACCTGGAAAAAAAAATCACCTTTCCTGTGTTGCTTTCCCAGGCAGATTGTCTTTTCTTCTCTTCTCTCCCACTTATTTTTTTATTTTTGACTCTCTTGTCACATGAATTCTGGGAGTAGGTGATGGTTGAGCTTTAGGAGGATGAGGGACTCCAACCCCATGGTACCTTTGTCCCATATGGACTAAAGAGAAAAGGATTTTACAGGTAAGAACACTAAAATCTTATTTTTGGACAGAATGTCCTAAAGGCCATAGTGCCTGTGTAGGGGCTTTTCTTGTCTCATAACCATTTTTGCCAGTCATTCTATATTTAAATGGACTACTATTCCCCTTTCCTATAGGTTGGACATGTAACTATGGGCAGACTTTTCACAGGACCCAGTGTTGTCTTTGGCTAATAATTTCCTATTAGCTATCCAAATCTCCCTTTTCTCTTTATATTAGTAGGAACCTCAAGGATTCTGTAGTTTGAGTGCACAGGTCCTATGAATATGTCCTGTCGGCTAGCCACAGTTTGAAGCATGTGGTTCATTGTCTTTTCCTTGTACTCTAGCCCTTTATACTTCATTTACTTAGATTTTCTTTCCCCTTGCACCTCATGGAGGTCAAGGTTGAGCTACATTTTTCCTTTTTTGGGGAGTGGCACCTTTAAGAACAGCCCCCACGGCCTCCATCTTGGTAGAGAAGCTTTCTCCTTGCTGCCTCCTACAGTACAGGGTGGGTTCCAGACACTGAGAATGGAATGTTGGTGCAGAGTTTACATGATTTAATGTAGGGGCTCTCTTGCCACTATGACAGTTCTTGGATGTGAGTGGCTTGAGAGCCCCCATGCCATTTTGGTTTATTGGAAGGACTTACTGTAAGGTTCCCATGAGGCCTGTTTTGTTTTTTCCCC